>MU834248.1:0-48427 GCA_029204225.1 Diphasiastrum complanatum | reverse complement strand
TTTGCTGCCCATATCATCCGGTTTGAAGAGTGCTGCCCACGTTTTCGTCTCCTCGACTTGTTTCTCCAAGCTATTGATCTTGTTGGAAGTCTCCTCCAAGGCACTTTTTTCTGCAATTCGTTGCTTAAGATATATATTTTCTTGCTCAAGCTGCTCCACACGTTCCGTGACACCAAAAAGATCCTTAGCTAACTTGCTATTTTCAGCTTCAAAGAGGTGTAGTTGTTTCTTAAGTCCAAGAATTTCTTGCCGGATAAAACTAAGATCATAAGCAAAAAGACTTTCGGTAGGTTTGGAAGGAGTGTAGTCAATGGCAGCCATGTTGATAGTTTCTGTCACCGAAGACGGCTCCTCCATCACTACCGGTGATGGGGGGGTGTCCAACAGGGAGGGGGGTGTAAGAACACCCTCCTTTTTCTTAGGTGCCATAGGAGGCGGTAAGCAGATGGAGGAGAGAGAGAGAGAGAGAGAGAGAGAGAGAGAGAGAGAGAGAGAGAGAGAGAGAGAGAGAGTGAGTGAGTGAGGGGGAGAGAGAGTGTGTGTGAGAGAGAGAGTGAGGGTTATGGTGTGTGTGTGTGTGTGTGTGTGTGTGTGTGTGTGTGTGTGATGATTTCTATGTGTGTGTGTGTGATGATTCTGTGTGTGTGTGTGTGTGTGATGATTTATGTGTCTGTGTCTGTGTCTGTGGGTTAGTTGATTTGTGTATGCACAAATGTGTGTGTGTGTGGTGATTTGTGTGTGTGAGAGAGAGAGAGAGGAAGAGACAGAGAGCGTGAGAGACCAAGAGAGAGAGGATATATGTGTGTGCGCGCATGTACGAGACATGGTGTGTGTGTGAGTTTAGGGTTTAGGGTCTGCGTGCTTGGGTTTGGGGTTTAGGAGAAGAGAGAGAGAGAGAGAGAGAGAGAGAGAGAGAGAGAGAGAGAGAGATTAGATTTGCGTGCTTCTGTGTGTGTGTGAGAGAGAGCGAGAGAGAGAGAGGGCGAGAGAGAGATGGTCGCTCATCCCATTTGGGATGAGGTGGAGTTGATGCCCGACAAAAAGTGGCGTTGCCCTTTTTGTCGAAAGCAGTTCACAGGGAACGCCTCTCGGGTTCGAGCACATTTGGGGGGATTCCGAGTCCGACCCACAGGGGGGCGCTACGGGATCGGCGTTTGTATGGTCATCCCCTCTGCGGAGAGGGCTCGCATTCTCGAGGCATATGCTGAGCCAAGTGCTGAGCCCGCCAAGCCGTCCACAGATGCCGCGGACTCTGTTTCCATTGGTGCACCCATTGCCACCGACCCTGCCACTAGTACACCTAGCGCCACCGCCCCCACCCCCACCGTCGCATCCGCACCCGCCACCGCCACCGCCACCGCCTCCGCCTCCGCCTCCACCACAGCCACCCGTACCCCCTCCGCCAGTACTCCCCATGAATCCACAGCCTCCACTGCTGCACCTACGCCTGTGCCATCACCGTCAGATCTGCACGGTCCGTCCACATCCTCCGCTTCCGCACCTACACCTATGCCACCACCTCCATGTCCGCATCGTCCATCCACATCCTCCCAGCCATCCACATCCCGAGGCACCAAACAGATGTCCATGCCGGGATCTTTCAAAGAGGGGCAGCACAGAGAGGCCACCAGGACCATAGCACAAATGTTCTATGACCTGAACCTCCCCTTTATCATGGCATCATCCCGCATCTTTCGAGAGGCTATCTCGAAAGTTGCAGTCTGCGGGCCCGGCTGCACACCACCCACAACCGACGCACTATGCGGCCCTTTGCTCCAGGAGCGGATTGCATGTGTCAAAGAGAGACTAGCCGCACTGCAAGAGGCTTGGGATAGATACGGCTGTTCCATCATGGCTGATGGGTGGACTAATGGTCGTAGATGTCCACTCATCAACGTGATTGTTTCTAGTTGTTACGGTTCCATGTTCCTGTGCAGCATCGACGCCTCTGAGGCAGGGAGAGTGCATTCGGCCGAGTACTTTGTATTTGACACCCCTGAGGACGCATCTAGCACGCAAAGGGATGACTTTTTTAGCACAGACTTGTAGATATTGATACACACAGACTATCATGTATACTGGCATCAGATGAGATGTATATATTTTTTTACAGTTTATTCATGTCATGGCTAGTTTATGATGATTGCTTACAAATGGTTAGCTCTGTGAAATTTGAATAGTCAGTTAGAAATGGTTTAATCTGTGCAAGATGAGTGAGTGAGAGAGAGAGAGAGAGAGAGAGAGTGAGAGAGAGAGAGAGAGGACATGGTATGGAAACTGTAAATGCTTGAGCTATTGTGGTACACAAGCGCATCTTCATGTCTCTCAGATCATATGCATCATGTCCAATCATTGAACCCTAAACAGTAAACCCCATAGCCATAATCATCATACACAGTTACACAAAAATTGAGAGCAGATTGATAGCAGATGCACTTCACAGAAATACACCCCCCCTGATAGCATTTCATAAACACATACATTACATTGCAATACACCAGGCACGCGTTGCACAAAAAACACACCGTACATTAATTTATCAGATGTATCAAAATAACAATACGTATTCTCACCATATACGGCTGGGGCTGTTCTTTACACTATGTTAGACACTAAATGCTGCCTCATCTACTGCCGAAAACTACATAACAACAGTCCACCACATACGGCTAGACCCTATCTATTCTAAACATTCCTATGGATCCTCCACTGACTCCTCGCCCTCGTCAGGTGCATTGTTCTGTCGCTCTCGCTCTGCCTCCCGGCCCGAGCTGCCTCCTGGTTAGCCCGACGGCGGGCCGCCCTTTCCCTGACCATGATGAGCTGTCGTCGTATGAAGTTCATTCCAATCTGCTCATCCAAATCCAACTCGACAACAGGGGCAGGGGCCACAGCGGGGGCAAGTGGCTCCGGTTCCGGATTTCTCTGCCGAGCCTGTCGCTGCATCTCTGCAAATTCCGCCTCGAACTTTCGATGCCTTTCGTTGTGCCGTCGGACATCTTCCTCGAGCTTCCTCCTAGCTTCGCCCTCGGGCTTCGGTGGTATGCGCTCCGCCATCTCACGACGTCCTATTTCTCAAACTGACTCTCACAACCTCTCACTGGCTCTCTCATAGACTCTCACAATGCCTCTCACAGCCTCTCACTGGCTCTCTCACAGCCTCTGAAAAAGTCTCTCACAATGGCCTTGTGAGTGCCTATTTAACACCACAGCCTGTTTCCCCATGTGCAATTGTTCATGATCCCTCCATGGTCTGCTCCCCCACCGTGCCCATGTGCTACTATACCTGCCCCCATGTGTAGCTCCACAGTGCCCATGTGACATTGTACCTGCCCCGATTTGTTGCCCATGTGACGTTGTACCTCCCAAAACCCTAAACCTATCTCATCACATAGGCCATCGTACTGTGTAGGTCTTGAACCTCCCATTGTTGAATGACACTGTGGAGCATAAGTGATTAGTAAGTTGTTGAGGTTCATCCGGGGAGCGCATCATTTACCTGTATAGAGAGAGATAGCGAGGGCACGAGACAAAGTTTTGGAGACTCAAAAAAAATAAATTGTTGTTCTTTCGTGTCCGATTCTGTAGATATCAGACATGGGAGGAATGGGGACAGTGGTTAGGTCTGTTGCAAATTTTTTTGGGTACCATTTTCCTATTTTTTAACAGGAGGGGGCAGGTGGGTGCCAGACACCCTCTGATAATTAATTCCGGGGGGGGGGGAGGGGCCATAAATTGTTTTTATTTCGGTTTGGGGATGTGGGACAGCGAGGGCAAGTGCCTGTATTTTTTTTTTTTTTTGAAAAAAAAATTTTGAAAATGGGGGACGCGTCCGGACGCGGACGCACCCCTGAGGCGTCTGCGTCCAGCCCCCGCTTCCTTAGTTCTAGGCTTATAACACTTAATGACAAACCTTACAATGATTTACACAAAGTTGCATCTAGTTTACATTTTGAAATCAAATCATACAAACCCGTGAACATATAATTAAATCGATTTAGTAGAGTTTAATCTGATGATCTTATTCTTTTGACAATTTTGCTAAGAGATTAACTCTTTCTTAACAAAATAGATGATACTAGAGGATTACTCGTTGAACACGTTCCGGAACTTGACCCAAAAAAAGTTTCAAAAAATACATAATTTTTTAACAAAACAATCAAGATACTATACAAATTACAATACATGGTTATTTGTGAAGCAACAGCCACTTATGAATTAGCGAGTCGGTGACATAGACAGTGATCCACTTCAAATGCAGCAATTTGTAAGATATTAGCAGCAGCTTTCTGGACTTTTATCAAGAGAAGTAAGGCACAGACTATATATAGCAAACTGTTACAGATCTTAAGAACATGGCTCAGATAGCAATTCTAGAATCGATGTGAGCTGAAAGAATTTCATTCATTTTTGCCAGATTTTTTGGCTACAAGCAGCTCTGCATCAGCTCACAATCACATAGGAATAGTGGCTTCCAGGGCTCATAATTGCTTGAGTCAGACCAGATGCCATTCGAAGCAACAATCTTTAGACTATTATTGGAGGTGCAGGCTATTGGCACTTTCTGAAGCAGCGATTGTCTATCTCATTCACTCCTGAGGCAACAACAACTGTAAAAGCAGACTATCAACAATCTAACAGTGTTCAACAACAACGATATTCATTGAGGTTCTAAATGAATTTTTTTGGCTCTAAATGCACAACCAATACTAAAGAGGTCTAGAAAACACTTTCAAAAATGCCTTGAGATGTTCTAGTCATCTACAAAAGCACTTCTTATTGAAGTTTATCCTTGACTGGATAAATAGTGGGTGATTTTAAAAAAACCAGTTTGTAATATCACCATTATATTTAGAACATGGCCATCTCAGTGTCATTTTTGCTATGATGTCTGAAAACCAGAAACTCACTTCATAGAAAGCATTTTCCAAGAACTATTTCACAAGCCTATTTCTGGCACAAGCAAAAAAGATCCCGTAGAATGTTTCTTTAACCTAAATTATACTTGCATAGCTTATTTCAAAGTGGTCAGGGCTCAGAGAATTAATCTCCACCTTTTCTTATGAAAGCTATCTCTGGCAGGCAACTCAATGCCACAAATTTCAACACGATTATAACCAGCCCCCTTTTTCCATTTTACAGCAGAGTCGGAAGGAGGTAATTGGTTACTCTGTTGATCAGTCTTTTGTGTCTCGCTCTCCCTGTGGAAAATTTTGTCCGTTGCATTGTCTTTTCCATAGTCAAGAAACATACCAGCCTTTTCAACAGCAATTTCCTGAGAGAATTCTTCCCAACTGCACGTGATTCAAAAAAACTACTATGTGAAATGTAATGCCAGACAGTTTGAATTTCTAAAAAACTAGCTTTCTTAAAATTTATAAAGGTAAATTTGTAAATCAGGACAACAATCAGATTAAGAAAGTGATCCATAGTGCCTGGGCCCTGCACTTGATAATAAAACCAAAAGTCATTTGTTTAGCACTAAACACAAAGAGGTGATTTGTGTTGACACTACTAACCGTATCAAACAGTCAAAAGTGTCTTTTTCTGATAAACCACAAATACGATGCCCTATATCTCTTGTGGTAGCATCACTTATTCTCAGCACGACAGATAAAACTTGAAGGGCACACCACCGTACATCACAGACAATCTCTGACGACACATCAACTCCATCTTTTGGTCTTAACCAAAGTAGAAGATCTAGGAAAGGACTCCAATCCCACATATCCCGAAACACCTTTGCCTCCAAGTGCAAAAATCGGTAAGATGCACGCAAAACATCAAGTAAAGGTGGTGAATCCTGCAAAAATGGAATTTTGACTTTTACCGTTGACTGTCACAACATCCTTGACACCATTCGGTGCGATTACAGTAGTCCTATGAAAAATGCCAACCTTAAGAGCAAACACAAACTCCACCCACCTTGCAAATGTCTGGAACTGCCCCAGAAGCGTTAGCAAGAAGAAGTCGTTCAAAAGGTGGTGGAGCAAACTTGAAGTATCGCAATATAGTGCTGTTAGAAGTCAAGTAACAGAATGAGTCACGATGGTCAACTCTGAATGCTAGTAAGTTCCAATCTGATTGCCTACACCCAGAAAAGATGATTAATATCTTACCTCATCAAATATGGTGCCAGCTCCAAAATTCGACTGAAAGCCATGACTGCATATTCATGTATTGCTGTAGACCATTGTATTGTCATAAAGGGGGAAATAGTGATTGAACTCTCATCGGTAACTAAATTTTTTCTTTCATATAGGTGCTGCAATCGCAGCACTGTGCTTGCTACTAAAGTTGAAAGAAGTGGACGAAAGCATCCAGCAACAGCTACGGTGAGGTCTGGCCTCAACAACAGCTTTTGAACAACAAAGAGGATGTCCACAGTTGATTGTGTTCCCTACAACATGAAAAAAGACTATATCATAAAGACCAGGAACTTCATGCATCATAGACCTGCTGCTAAAAGTTACAGTTGAAACAAGGATTCTCTGAAAAGTTGTACACATGGCCCGAACTTATGTTGAATATATGCTAAAAACCATTCCGAACACCAATATTTTTCACTTCTTACAATCGGAATCATATTTCTGCAAATCCTCAAATCAACCATTCAAATATAAATTTTGCAAACTTTTCTCTCAAAAGAGATACAAACCTTGCAACATACCGATGTAAAACTTGAAATACTAGATTCCAAAGTTGTATGTCCTTTTGAAATGCAAGTGTTGGAACATGATGCCAAAACGTGTCAAAAGATTTTTGTAGAGCGTTTATTCCCAGATTTCTCTTTATATTAGTCTTGTTCAGGACTGGAATTATAGTTCACGTAACGATTTGTTGGGGGAATGAACGCTCAAAGCCACCACCTTCGCTAAAAGTAGCAAAGTAAAAAATCTCATACTTGTCTTCATGGCAACCCTGTGACAAATCTTAGCAACAAAAGTCACTAATAAAGGTGTACTACAGCCTCCAGAGTCCAAATGAATCAAACAAAAAAGATCTCTCTCTCTCTCTCTCTCTCTCTCTCTCTCTCTCTCTCTCTCTCCCTTCCTCTCCGCCCTCCCTCGCGGCTCCTCTCCCGCCCTGCTGGCGCTACTGGCCCGCCCTGCTGGCAGGGCGGGCGCTGCCCTGATGGCACCTTGCTGGTGCTGACCTGGCCCGCCCTGCTTGCGCTGAGGCTGCCCTGCTGGCGCGCACTGCTGCCCTGATGCTATGGCCCTGCTGAGACTTGGTGCTGCCCTGCTGGCCCATCGCTAACCTCTGAGACTTTTCCAGCGTTTGCCTTTCCACATGGCGCCTAAGAAATTTGGGGGTGCCCCTACGCCCCCGCCCCCCCCTTCTATTAATCTCTTCTCCTCCTTCTGTGATGGAGGGAGATGCTATTTCACCTACTGCAATGAGGGAACTCCCCCCACCGCTGGCTGCTTTAGAAGGCTCCATCAGTGGTGCATTCACCGACAATATACTTGTTGCCATAGAAACACCTGCAAATCAGCAATCTACGATCGATTACATTCCTTCCAAGCCTATTGAGAGTCTTTATGCTTATGATATCAGTTTCATCCAAAACGAAATCCTCGGCCTTAAGAAACAAGTGCACTTCCTTGAAATTGCGAATGGCAAGTTGGTTATGGATCTCGGTGGTGTCAAAGAACGGATGGAGCAGCTTGAGCAAGAAAATGTCTCTTAAGCAACGAATTGCAGAACATGTACCTCCCTTGGAAGAAACTTCCAACAAAATATCTTGCTTGGAAAAACAAGTCGAAGAGACAAAAACGTGGGCAACACTCTTCAAACCGGATGATATGGGCAGCAAACTCTCTTCGCTTGCAAAACAGGTTGAAGAAACGACATCGATCCTCAAGCAAGGTAATCATCCTCATATATTTCAGCCTTTCCGATAACTAACAATTTGGAGACAGTTTTGGATGAGCAAGCTAGAAAGGCCAAAAAAACTTTTAACATTAGAGTAAGAGGCATTGCCAATGGTGGAAAACCGATAGAAGAAGCTACGGACTTACTTGTTTCCAAGTTATCTCATGTGGCTGATGGTTCCGACTGCATGGCGTAGTAAATTTGATGACAACGTTTTATTTATCAAATTTTGTTCTCTTCCACAACACAATGCAGCCCTTCGCGAAGCTTAGGGCAAGCTTAAAGGCACTTTCATTTATATGGATGATGATTTAACAAATACTCAATGGTTGGCAAGAAAAAAGATCATCCTTGAAGCAAAAGAAAAAGGACAAAGGGTTGTTTTCATCAACGGCAAACCGAGATATTTCGACCTCCCACAATAGGAACTAGAGGCCCCCAGCTATAGAAGCTGCCCGAGATCCCCTACCACTTTGAGACTTGGCTTCTGGAATTGCAATGGTTTCTTATCTTCATCCTCGACAGGAAAATTGTTACAAACTCACTTACTGCAAACCTCCAGGTGCCGGTTAACCACAAGAGACCGAACAATTCACATTCCACCCCGCCATAGGACCTAATCCGGGTCCACCCACCGTGCCCTGGCCTGTGACCGTATCAAGCTGGATCCGACCTCCATCCCAGACGGCGTCCCATACCACCGCCCAGGCTCTCAGCCATCTCCTGCCTCATGCTAGCAATACATCTTGGCCGTGCACACGCTCTCCATCCACCTCGTCCTAGGTAGACAGAATGGATGGCAAATGAGTCCTCCTCCCCTTGTATACCTCCAAGGAGAGAGACTCCAAGCCATGTGCACTCATGGATCATGACACGTGGCAACCAAGCAGGTTCACGAGTCACCGGTCAAGTCTACAGGCCCAGTCATCGTCTGGTCTCAAGTCTGGGTTTGGGACCCAAGGGGGTTGGATCCCTAACATTCCCTCTTCCTTAAAAAATTCCTTACCTAAGGAAGGAATCCCGAGAATCTCAGTTTAAGGTCGAGTTCCTTCTCCCAAGTGTCATCGTCCTCGGAATTTCCTTTCCAACGAACCAAGTACTCAGTTACTTGCTGGTTTCTGAGTCCACGTTGACGTACATCAACAATGGTCTGTGGTTCAGTAGGTACAAAGGATGATAGGTCCTCCAGCCGAACTAAGTCCTCTTGAGGCATTAAGTCATCCTTTCCACCAAGTCGTTCCTTTAAACGACTAATGTGAACAACTGGATGTACCTTAACACCTTGAGGAAGTTCCAACTGGTACGCATTCCGATGGAGTTTCTTTACTATACGGAATGGCCCTGCATAACGAGATGATAACTTAGGACATTTTCCAGTCCTTAGTACCTTAGAATCTTTTGGAATTCTAAGATATACCCAAGCTCCCTCCTCATAGACCCTAGGTTGTCACTTTTGATTGGCGTAAAACTGGGCTCTATCCTGAGCCGTTTTAACGTTGTCGCGAGCAACAAGCAACATTTCTTGCATATCATGCAGGAAATCTACTGCTGCTTTAACCTTAAGGCCTTTGAGGCCCACTGAAATGGGAGCCCTAGGCTGGAAACCATACATCAGAGAAAATGGACAAAAACCCGTCGTTGAGTGCTTTGCGCTATTATACGCAAACTCAATCATTGGAAGGTACCTTTCCCAATCTGACTGTCTTCTGGAAACATATGCCCGAAGCATATCTTCCATAGACTGGTTTGTCCTCTCTGTCTGACCATCCGATTCAGGATGATCTGATGACCCCAAACTTAGAGTGGTCTCTAATTTCTCAAAGACCGCTTGCCAGAATTTGACAATGAACTTTGGATCTCGATCACTAACAATGTCATTCGGCAAACCAAACAACCTGAACAACTTTTCCACGAAAAGCTGCGCAAGTTCTGAAGCTTTGACAGTTTGCTTGGTTGGTATAAACTGCGCCATTTTAGTTAACCTGTCAACTATTACCCAAATGGCATCATTTTGCTTCCCCGTCCGAGGTAGCCCAACCACAAAGTCCATGGAAATGCTTTCCCACTTTCTTTTGGGAATTTCCAAGGGCATTAACAAACCAGCTGCCTTAAGTCTTTCAGCTTTATTAACTTGGCATTGCGCACACTTGCGAACATATGCCTCCACTTGACTTTTTAAATTTGGCCAGTAAAAGTTCCTTATTACTAAGTCAAGCGTCCTTTGAGCGCCAGGGTGCCCTGCACACGGGCTGTCATGACATTCATGCAGGATTTGGGCCCTTATATCATTATTTTCTGGCACACAAACTTTTCCATTCCGGAAAAGTAACCCATTCTTAATGGAATAGTCTCTTTGTATCTTGTCCTGAGGAGAAATCTTGGAATCCTGCATTCCATGCTCATTACTAGATCTAGTAGAACCTACCAGGACGTCTAGCCAAATACGACCGAAGTACCTATCGGTCTTACACAAATCTCTTAAGGGCAGATACAACTCAGATTGGATCTCAGAAAAGCTTAACTGATTAACCTCTCCAATCCGGCTTAAGGCATCCGCGACACTATTAGAGGTACCCTTTCGGTACTCAATGTCATAATGAAATTCTTGGAGCATCTCTGACCATCTGGCCTTACGACCCCTAAGGTCGACCGCATCGTTAATATACTTTAACACTTGATGATCAGTAACTATAGTAAATTGGGAGCCATACAAGTAATGTCTCCAAACTTTCAGGGCATTAATGACAGCAAAAAGTTCCTTGTCATAGGTGGAATACCGCCTTTGAGCAGGGTCCAACTTCTTGCTTTCAAAAGCTACCGGTCTACCATCCTGATATAGGACTGCGCCTATAGCATAGTCACTAGCATCTGTTTCAAGTACATACGGCTTGTTAGGATCCACTATGTGTAGAATAGGCGCTGTAGTTATACAGTATTTGAGGTTCTCAAAACTCTAATTCAACTCTTCAGTCCAAGTAACTGGAGGACTGAACTTACTGTGTCGCCTAACTCTTTTAGCCCCTCTGAGGACATTCGTCAAGGCCAATGCAATTAATGCATAGTTCAAGATGAATCTATGAAATAACCCCGTAAAGACCAAAAAGGACTTAACCTCCCGGATGGTTTTAGGGATAGGCCATTCACGTACTTGTCGGACTTTATTTGGGTCAATTTCCAACCCATGGTCCAAGATAATGTGACCAAGGTATAACAACCTTTTTTGGAAAAATACACATTTGGACTCCTTGGCAAAAAGCTTCTCCTGTCTAAGTAACTTTAAGACAGTCCTGAGATGCTCCTCATGCTCCTCCAAGGTCTTACTATAGATGAGAATATCATCTAAGTAGACTATTACGAACTTCCCCAGATATGGACGAAGAAGATCGTTCATCATCTGCTGGAAAGTCGCTGGAGCATTTGTCAAGCCAAAAGGTAAAACCAGAAACTCATAATGGCCGTACCTAGTTCTAAACCCGGTTTTTTCAATATCCTCAGTCTTTATGCGAATCTGATGATACCCTGATCTCAAATCGATTTTGGTGAAGTACTTTGCACCATGCAATCGATCAACCAGTTCATCCATTCGCGGCAAAGGATAACATTTTTTAATCGTTAACTTATTCAACTTTTTAAAGTCCACACAAAGACGAGTACCTCCGTCTTTTATATCAACAAGGAGCACAGGTGCCCCCCAAGGGAGATTTACTAGGCCTAACATGGCCCATCTTTAAATAATTTTGCAATTGCCTATAAACCTCATCCTCTTCAGTAGTACTCATCCTATATGGATACAGTGATATAGGAGAACTACCAGGAATCAATTTAATGCCATGGTCAACACCCCTAGAGGGGGGAAGACCCTCGAGAAGCTGTTCAGGAAAAACATCGTTAAATTCTTGTCTAAGTTTCCTAAAAATTTCACCTTCCGGCGAATTTTCTTGTTTTAGGTTATTGGACATTAATTCCATTTGGAAATTGTATAATTGCAAACTACGTTCTTCATGGTAAGTAAAATCTTTTAACCAACATAAATAAGAACTGCAATCCACAATATCCATACATTTAACAGTTTCCAAAGCAGAAAGCATATACGGAGTAGAAATATCAACATTTCCATTCAATTCTATGAGTGAGCCGTTATGTAAGAACGACAAACTGTATGTTACATAGTTTTTCTTCATAGACTCGTTCCTCTCATAGAACCACTCTTTACCAAGTATAACATCTACCCTATCTAGATTCATAATATCGAAGTCTAATTTATCCTTATAGGCTTGAATCTCTATTGGTAGACGTGGGACTATCCGGTCCCCAACTTGGCTTTCTGCTCCAGTTGCTAGCTTCACTGTGTATCGGTGGTCACTTTGCCTTGTTTCCACCTTTAGCTTCTGCAACAAATTTGTGTTAATAAGATTATGTGTGGAACCATCGTCAAATAAAACAGTTACAGCTTGGCCACCCACAACCCCCTTCATCCGAATGAGGTCATGAGGGCCAAAAACAGCCGTATTAAAACAACAATGCTCACACACAGAATTACCAGCAAAGGAAAGATCAACACTAGATATGCTAGAGTTACCTGGCGTCTTAAAAGATGCCCCTTTAGCTTTCCGTTTCTTTGGACATTCCTTCGCGACATGACCTGGTTCCATGCAATTAAAGCACAGATTGTCGCTTCTGGCTTTCATGAAGGTTTCCTGGTCCAAGGTAGATCTTTTCTTCGATTTCCCTGAACCTGAAGCCCCTTCCCTTGCCTTATCTTTCGATTTCTTTGGAAAGAAAGGCCTCTTACCCTTTACGTCGGGCAAGACACCAGTCTCAGGCTTAGCCATCGTACGAGTATCATCGTAGATTCTGGCGAAGCGAACAGCATCCTCGAGGGTAAGAGGCTGGTTCCTCCTGACCTCTGGCTGGTAGTCTCTTGGCAACCCCAGTATGAAATGCAACTTTACTAGCAAAGGATCTATTCTAGTTGCAAAACGAGAATAGACCTCTTGAAATTCTTGCAAATACTGATCCAGGGGCCGGTTCCCCATATGGATTGTTGCCTACTGACGGTAAAATTTAAAATCATCAAGAATAGGAAGGAAGGCCACCTTGAAGGCCTTACAGAAATCCTCCCAATTCCTAGGAACTTCAGGCTTACCCCTTATATCTTGCCACCAGGTAAATGCTTTACCTCGCAAGTACATGACGGCAAGATTGATCTTGTTATCCTCGGATGAATCGTGCATGGAAAAGTGCGAATTCCATCGATCCAGCCATTGCAAGACCGCATCCGGGGTTCTATCCTTCTTTTCCCCAGTAAACAAGGGTTGATGCACCAATTGCCTTAGCTGCGTCAACTCCTTGAGGTCCTGCTGATCCCGACTGTGCTTAGCTTGCATATCCACAATCTGTTGCTGTAGACTGTTAATAGCCAGCATCAAAGCATCAGGGTCTAAAACAGAGGCAGATACTATAGCCTCATGAGCAGGGGACATAGGCTGTGTAGTAGGAGTAGGCTCCATTTTTACAGAGAGAAGAGAGGTGAATTAAGAAGAGAAGATAGAAGAGAATCAAAAGCTACTCAAGGAAGGTAGATACAAAGCTACTCTTGCTGTCTCTTTACAAACCAAATGGTATTGTCCATGGCTGCCAAGAGGAATAAGATAAGGCAAAGAGAAGGATGCACCACCACCTCCACCTCTTTTCACATAAAACAGAGACATAGAAGAGGCATACTTCCCTCTTCATGCCATCCTACCAACTGCCAAGTGGCTTTGCCTTGCCACCTAGCTTCCACCTCAACATACTGGGCACTTCTAGCACCTGCCAGGTGGCCTACAGTAGCCTTTCTCCCTTCTTACCTTAGTTTTTTCCTTTACCTGTCCATCGCTGGCAGACAGCAATAGGAAGAAGAGAAACGATGTAAGCTTTCAGGGAGGGCCCCGATTTCTACACTTGGAGATCTGACAATCATCGGAACAAGAGGGCGCTACCTGCTGCCACTTCATCCTGGCCCATATGATGCCACGTGGAATGTTATTTCCATTTTTTATCGTTCTCGCTGGTCAAACAGCGATGTAAAAACTTTCTGATTGTTATTCGCTGAGGAGGGCCCATCGCGACCCAAAAAAACCACAGTTCTGGAGCGGAAGAGGGACCGCCACCTGTCCCACCTTGGACAGTGCCACGTGGCAGGTCCTTCTTAGGGCCCCTTCCACTTTTTTGAAACTTTTTACTTGAAATATACAAAAAAAACAGCGGGAAGAAGAATAGGAAAACACGCATAAAAAATGCGTTTTAAACCCGAATTGAAATCCGTCAGAAGCGACGAAAGTTACAAGAAATCTACTACGGATCAACGCACCTGCTTTCAGTATGCAGTGGCTCTGATAACATATGTTACAAACTCACTTACTGCAAACCTCCAGGTGCCGGTTAACCACAAGAGACCGAACGATTCACGTTCCACCCTGCCATAGGACCTAATCCGGGTCCACCCACCGTGCCCTGGCCTGTGACCGTATCAAGCTGGATCCGACCTCCATCCCATACGGCGTCCCATACCACCGCCCAGGCTCTCAGCCATCTCCTGCCTCATGCTAGCAATACATTTGGCCGTGCACACGCTCTCCATCCACCTCCTCCTAGGTAGACAGAATGGATGGCAAATGAGTCCTCCTCCCCTTGTATACCTCCAAGGAGAGAGACTCCAAGCCATGTGCACTCCTGGATCATGACACGTGGCAACCATGCAGGTTCACGAGTCACCGGTCAAGTCTACAGGCCCAGTCATCGTCTGGTCTCAAATCTAGGTTTGGGACCCAAGGGGGTTGGGTCCCTAACAAGACTTTGCTGATTTTATTAGCAAATGTGATATTTTGATGTTGGCTGAAACCTATGAGTCCTTATACCATCCTCTTCCACTTATACAGGATTACTCTTGGCATTCTGCTTTTCGCCCATTTGTGAGAGGAAAAACTTGTCGAGGATCTGGAGGAGTAGTATGTTTATATAGAGACACCACAATTACGATGGCTAAACAAGATCCATACGCTCGCTATATCTGGTTACACATTATTGGGTCACTATTGGGATTACCTCATGACATTTATATGGATGTATGCTAATTTGCTCCACAGACTTCGGCGTTTGCTGATTTTGGTGGGGACCCATTTCAGGTACTCTCAAATGATACCGCTACCTTTTCTCAACAGGGTTACATTTTATTAGCAAGAGATTTCAACGCTCGCACAAGTTCCAGATAGACGGAATTTCATGTAGATAGACTTTCTCAGGATTCACCCTTTGGATATGGGACTAGATTGGATATCACAGGATGCATACACTCCAGCAACATCTTTTGGGGAGCAGTTGCTCACTCTTGCAGAGACACACGCTCTTGCCATCTTGAATGGCCTCACACAGTGGCCTTCTTCATCAGCATATACAAGTTATCCTCATGGTGGAGGACATAGTGTAATTGACTACTTTATTAGATCACCTGCCTTGATCCCTCACATATCTGATTTCTCCATTACACCTCCTACCATTTCCGATCACTCGCTCTTACACCTCTCACTTGGTCACATAACCTCACCTTCGCAAGTCCCATGCTCCTCTTCCACTCGTAAACATGTCCCGTTTACCCACTCTGGACTTACAAAATACACCACAACCTTGTCCCAACTGCTTACTAACTTCCCGTTCACGGCACCAGTTGACCACCAACAAGCCACATGTCTCTCTACATCCCTTCTAACTGCTGCTTCCTCTTCTTTCCCTACCAAGACGAAACCATCTCATAGACGTGTTCACAACCGATGGTATGACGCAGAATGCCGCTCCCTTCACAAGCATGTGACATATGCCAGGTAACACTCCCCTGCACTACTCAAACAACGCCAGACAGAATACCATAGGACCACCAGAACAAAGAAGATAACATACTTGCGATCATTTTGCCAAAAATTGATCGACTCTTTAGATTCCCCTTCCTCCTTTTTTTGGAAACACTTCACCAGACACTCTTCGACATTGGCCCCCATAGCCATTGAATCCTGGATTGAATATGCCATGAAACTATATACCATAGACTCTCCTCCTACCTTACTCTCACCGAGACCTGCCCACTGCTCGCTTTTTACTCCAGATATGGTTGAAAATGCCATTAAACATGCCAAACTTCATAAAGCCACTGACTATGACTCCTTAAGCAGGATGATCCGGGCTAAGCCCTCGGTGCCACAGGATATCATACTAGCGGAGTTTGCTTCCCCTCCCTTAGTTATCGGTGCTATGTTTCAGATCATTACCTTTTCTCACAGGGTATCAGATCTAGATACTTCCAGATACGTTGTTGCTGCTCTCACTTCATCTCGTACCATTGCTGGACAGGGAGCCAAGCATTCTTGGTATAGCAGTGTCTCAGCCCTTCTTCAGACTTGGGGGTTATCTGCACTTGATCTTCCGAGCGGGACCCATGCGTATATCAGACTGCAGATTCACTGGAGCTACATACGCACTATATGGTCACAGCCTGATCCTGATAGGGTCAAGATACATTTCTACGACACACATCTATTACAGCTGGACACTACGAGTATACCTATCCTTCCAGCTTATCTTACGCAGCCGCTATCCTTTGGTCTGAGATACCGTATGGGACAATTTCGAGTCTCCTCTCACCAGCTTGCTATCGAGACAGGTAGATACACAACACTCCCAGATTGCAGTGGATATGTCAGCTTTGCTCACTTCAGGAGGTGGAGGATGAGTTTCATTTCATCTTTTGTTGTCCAGTATATTATGAGATAAGAGGACGATAGCATTGTTTATACAGAGATACTCCTCTCACGCTGAGATCCTTCCTCGAGTATCCAGACCCCAGATGTGTAGGTCTTCTTTTGAGAGAGATGTATATTTTACGAGCTTCACTTCTACCTACGCTCTCAGATATGGATCGCAGTCAGGCTCATATTACCCAGTTCTTTCAGAAGCGAGACAGAGAGGATATTTGAGTTGAGGATTTTGAAGTCCCCGTTCGAAGATCGAAGACACAGAGAGTTTCACACGTTTCTGCTAGATCCAGTGCTACCCGGTCTTCACGTGCTTCCCGCCAGCCTACATCACACTCCACTACTACTATCACTCATTACTTTCAGGTCACTCGTAGCAAATCTCCTCTGCAGAGCAGGTGGTTAAGTTCTTGCGTTGTACCCTCACAAGCTGGTGGTCAAGCTTTGATACTCTTTCTTAGAGATAGAGAGATAGATACACTAGTCTTTTCTTTTCATTAGTAAATAAGTCTGTATGCGGACAATGCTTCTCACGCTTGTACTCTCTTTTTTGTCTTATGTACCTTTTGGTACCAAAAGACGTTAACAATAATAATAATAATTCTAATTCTAATTCTCTCTCTCTCTCTCTCTCTCTCTCTCTCTCTCTCTCTCTCTCTCTCTCTCTCTCTCTCTCTCTCTCTCTCTCTCTCTGTAGCACCCTCCTCCCTCCC
Organism: Diphasiastrum complanatum; assembly: GCA_029204225.1. Taxonomy (NCBI): domain Eukaryota; kingdom Viridiplantae; phylum Streptophyta; class Lycopodiopsida; order Lycopodiales; family Lycopodiaceae; genus Diphasiastrum; species Diphasiastrum complanatum. The sequence continues at coordinate 31,053 of MU834248.1, read as the reverse complement.
AGCGATGGCTGAGGCCAGTCAGAGATATGGATGCGCCAGGAGACAATTGATAGAATAGTGGGTGGGGTCTTTTTTATTCATTAGTGACACTTAGACTATATGGTTGGCCTTTGGCCTTATTATTGATTATTAGGCCATTTGGACACATTACTAGAGAGTGGGGGCCTTCTTGGAGGGCGCACTATTTTCCCTCCCAGTTGGGCCCTAGCTACCAGAAGCTTCCTTTTAAAGCTTCCTCTTGGCTATAAGTAGGGAAACTGTGTCATTTGTTATTCAGCTGATGATATTGATCTCTCTCTTTAGTCTCCTTAATCTCTCTCTTTCCTGCTTTCTAGGGTTAAGTCTTGCTTATGTGCTGCTTTCATAGCCTAAGTCTTGCTTATGTGATGCTTTCATAGCTTAGCTCTAGATCAGCTGCGGCTCTATTCGTAACTCCTACATTTAGTAAGTGGTTAACCTTAGGGTTTGGTGGCATTTGGCCACATCCAGGTAGAGTACTTAGATGCTAATTGTGTATTCCATTTTGGACAGTTTGGCTAAGCATTGCTCTCCATTGCTCTTGTTGTTGTTTTCTCTCTCTCTCTCTTAGAGTTGGGCGCCCAGCCTCTTCTCTCTTGTTTTCTGTGGAGATTGATTGATAACTAGATCTTGGTGACTTGACTCTTGCTTTCCTACATGGTATCAGAGCTACCGGATCTGCAGCAAGCTTGTTTGTTGGCGCCTTCTTCAGGTGATTTCACTTGCCACCCCCATAGTGGCGGGCATAGTGTGGTTGACTATCTCATGGGCTCACCTCCTCTTCTCTCCTAGATCACATCTTTCACCATCACTCACACCACTCTCTCTAATCACTCTTCTCTCTCTTTCCATATTGCTACCCTTCCCTCTTGTTCCTCACCATCTCTTCCCCCTTAACCTCATCACGTTACACCTTCAATCCTTCATTATCTCTCTTTATCACGAGTCCTTAAGTTCTTTGCTAGTTTATTTTTCTTTCAATAAGGATTTGAAATCCCACTCCAATTTCCTTGCTAAGACGCTTGACGTGATGTCCTTTCCATCCAAAGTTCATTCATGTAAACCCCAATCTTGTTCATGATACTGACCATAAGTACAGGAATACTCTTTGCCATAAAAAGAAAACTTAGGAGGAAAATAACAGGAGAGAGCCTAAGTCACTCCTTAGTTAATCATCTGCATCTTTCAAGGATGAGTCTATACTGCGTGCTCCACGTCCTGCCTTGAGTGACTTGACCGATCAACAATTGTGGACAAATTACGCTCGGACACTATATACCATTCATACTGACTCCCCTATTGTCATTTCACCTCATCCCACATCATTTACCTGTTGGAAATCCAAAAATCATACTATGGATGGACAGACTAGGATTTGAAACCAGGATGGGATGCTCTACCATTGGGCTATTCACCCCGTTTGATAGTTCTCTCTTAGAATGTGGATTGATATTCCAACACCCCCCCTCAAGCCACACTCGGTTGGGATCCTTGCTATCGTTGCCCCAGAACTTGGGCCACCTAACCATGGCCTTGACACGATGAACTGTTAGGTCTAACTTGTTAGAAATAAATGACTATGCTAAAGTTAATCCATAGGTTACTTTGACCCAAAAGGTCGAGATTTGTGTAACCATGGGTATTTAGTTATTTAGAACATGTTAAGTTTGTCTTAATTTGTGATGGACCCAATTTTGGTCATGTACTGACTCGTGGGTCCTTAGAGGTCTAATTAGGTTTAGGGGCCCTATCTTGACTTTTGAGGGTACCCTACATTCAATAAGTAGGTAGAGTACATATTAGCTTATTGTGTCACATTTTTCAGTTTTGGCTAAGCATTGCTCTCCATTACTTGTGTTGTTGTTTTCTCTCTCTCTCTCTCTTAGAGGAGGGGCACCCAGCGGCTTCTCTCTTGTGTCTTGTGGAGATTGATTGATAGCTAGATCTTGGTGCCGTGACTATTGTTTTCCTACATGGTATCAGAGCTACCGGATCTGCAGCAAGCTTGTATGTTGGCGCCCTACCAGAAGAGGAGCTACTCTACTTTTTGTTCTGAAATTTCAGCATCCTGCTGATTTTTCCAAGTGGAGTTTGGATCAGCTTTTTTGTCTCTTTTCAGGTTGAAAGGAGGGCGCCCATCACAGATCTTGGAGGAGCAATTTTTGGTGCCCAAAAATCTGCTTCTGATTTGGGGTTTTGGAGCTTCCTTACCTTGTTGTTTTTTTCAAGTTTGCAGTTGTGAAGGCGAGCGCCCAAAATTCAGCAAACCCTATTTTGGGTTAGGGCAAATTTGTGGCTGGAAAATTGCAGATTTTCAGCAAGCAGTAGGGCACTTTCAACAGCCCTATTGAAGTGTGTGTTGATCACACTATTTGGCTTCCTAATTGGGTTTCGGTGTAGGCTTCAATCAAAGCTAGCCTAATTTTCAAGAAGCTGTTTTTTTTGTCCAGAAAAACAGCCATCTATCTAAATCTTTTGGGCACTTTGGTTGCAGATTGGAAGACATCTGGTGCTCCTATTTTCAGCTTATTGTTTGCTGCAAATTTTTGAGTAGATTTGGTTGTGGAAAGACTCCCTTTCCTATCTACTACAAGCTGAAATTCTGTTGGAGGTAATGGCTAAAGAATCAGAAGCTATCAGTTCTTTGTTTAGTCAAGATCGGTTGGATGGCACAAACTACTCCTTGTGGAGTTACATGATGAAGAATCTTCTCATAGCGAAAGGGCTGTGGGATTTGGTCCATGGTGATGAGGAAAGGCCTCCTTCTTTGGCACCTTCTACACCTCGTGGATCATCACCATCAACATCATCTTCTACATCTTCGGAAGAACAAAAGAAGTCGGATATAAGGGATGCACAAGCACATTCTATGGTTGCTCTTGCTGTCAAAAGACCTATCTTACCTCATATTAGGTCTTGTAAGACATCTAAACGTGCGTGGGTGATGATTTGCAAGACCCAGCTATGGAGTATCTTCACTTCAATACTAGATCAACTATGAAAGCTTGAGAAACTTGGCTATGGAAAACATCACACACAAGGAGAATTGCATAAGCACCTTACAACACCAAAAGTTAGGAGTGAGCTACTTTTGGCACGTGTGAATACCAGCGACACGTGGCCCAATCAATAGCTGACATCTGGAACCACGCGTCTGTATACGCACGTGTGAAACTGCACGTCTGGATCAACACGTGTGGGATCCCACATGGGGACACGTGGCCGAATGGATCAGCGACATGTGTTCTCGCACGTATAGGCTCGCACGTGTGGTCACGTGGCCCAATCAATACCTGACATGTGGGACCACACTCTTGTATCCGCACATGTGAAACTTGCACGTGTGGCCACGTGGTCGAATGATTTGGTGACGTGTGCTTGGCATTACCCATTGGAAGACTCTTATTCGAGTCATGAGGTATATTCGAGCTACCATGGACCAGTGCATCTGCTTTGGAGATGTCAACAACAACAATCTTCATCAGCTTAGTGGTTATTCTGATGCAAGCTGGGGAGGAGATGCAGACAATCGTAAGTCCACATCTGGATTTACATTCTTCTTCAACGGCAGTGGGCCACTTGCACTAATTACTCAACTTACAAAAGAGGGGGTCTCATGTATTTATTTAATAACATGCCCCATGAGTTATGTACAACTTACAACTTAACTAGTGCTTAGCCAAAGGGGTACAATAGGCATTACTCTTCAACACCCCCGCTTGATGGCAATTTTATTTAAAATGACACCCAACAAAGTTCTGAACTTTTCAAATTTATCTTCATTAAGTGGTTTAGTAAAAATATCAGCTATCTGGTCGTTGGTGTCGCAGTAAATTAGCTCGATCTCCCCACTGTGCACTTTCTCTCGTATGAAGTGCTGATCCACCTCTATGTACTTCGTTCGTGCATGATAGAGGGATTCCTCGCAAGTTGAATGCAACTTTGGTTATCACAATGTAACAATGTAGGTCTTACTTGAGCAATCTGCATGTCCTCAAGTAGACGGCGTAACCAAATGGCTTCACAAGTGGACCTCGTAGTCGCCCTGTACTCAGCTTCGATAGATTATAGAGCAATAGTAGGATGTTTCTTGCTACACCATGATATAGCTCCTGAACGTAGGCTAAAACAATAGTCTGTCGTCGTGTAGGAAATAGAAGCCTAAGGATCCAGGATCTTAACTATTCAATCACACAAAGCATTCTCAAAAGAAAGAGAGAAATGGCTAGAAACCCTCTTGTAGAAACTCGTGGACAGCCAAGGAGAATAGTCAGTATTGCTTACAAAAGTGTCTCATACAAATGGGATGCACACATATATATAGTCCAAGATGACTATCTAACTTCATGACTATTGGCTATCCAACTACTTGACTATTGGCTTTCCAACTACTTGACTATTGACTATCCAACTTTCTATAAGTTACATAGAAAGAATAAGGTACCTCCAATATGTCAAGTTGGGGTGCTTTATGTCACAATTAGGCCTAGTGGACCCATGAGTCCCTACTAAGTTAATTTCATACTAACTTAGCTAACTCTAAGTTTAGTAGGCCTAATATAATAAATGACCATGATTACACAACTCTCGACCTTTTGGGTCAAAGTAACCTATGGTAATGTAAGCAATTCCATTTACATTCCAACACCCTCCTTAAATGGAAATGCATAACATAACATGAAGCAACTTCTCGAAAGAGAAAAATGCAACTTGTTGTCCGAACTTCATGTCGCCAAATAAACTTCGCACCGAAGTAGTCGAAATCTCATCCCCAATCATGTCCAACATATAAAAGGAAAAGAATGCGTAATAATGAAGCATGAAGTCGAAGGGTGAGGATTTGCATGCTCCATCCGAAGTAGGGAACCAACATAAACTCGGCAATAAGTCGAAACATGGACTTGTAATCCATCATAGGCTCCCACATCATTCGAAAATACTTCTTACCATAAGGACAATAAAAAAGAGTACCAAACTCTTTTGGCATCACATCCTCCCAAACCTTACCATCAATGACTTGCTCACATAGAATAGGCAATGTACCAACATCATGATGAAGAGTAAGTGTAGAACCAAAAAAATCAGCAAGAGGTACTGATTTCAAAGAGGCATGTGCCTTCCCTTCGTAGTAAGACATTTCTTTGTTGTCCTGCAAAGTCTCCAATAGCCGACAAGGAACTGTTATGGGTTGTTCAACACTTTGCTACCCAAAGTGTTCCCAACATGGACCATGTTGTCCAAAATCTTCCGCAGGCTGTTCCTGAAGCATAATGGACTGCTCATGATGTAAAATGGGCTGTAAATGACCAAAAGAAGATGACTGAACCTGTTGTCCAACATCTTCCTCATAAAAATTTGGCAAACTATCAAGAGATGCATCAACGATGGCGTCATCAAAGCTGTCCCTCGAAGAGGCATGGGATGACATAGAATATTTTTCAAGTAATAAAAAATTCTCTCCAAACAAATGCTCGCTCTTAACACTTTGAACAAAAGTACTAATTGACACATGTTGATTCCCTCCTCGATTAGTACAAAATGGTTCCAAAGAGTGCTCAAATTTTTCAGCCTTTGCTAAAACATCAAATTGAAAAGGTTTCGAATGAAACTTTTCGCTAATGCATCCATTATATGCATCAACTTGCGATGACTTGAAACAAAAAAGATTGTTTCAACATTTGCTCAATGTATCGTTGTTGAGAGATGAAGATTCCAGCCCCATTTGGAAGATCAACAAGAACCCAAGTGTGGCTCTTCATGAGTGAGTTGTACTCCTCTTGCATCGCATCCTCCCAACATTTTACTCCTCTGGCCTGCTCATAAAAAACAGGTTCTACTGCACCATCCTCAAAAGAAATAAGAGCAAAATCAAAAAAATCAGCAAATTCTACCGATTTAGTAGAGGCACGAGTCTTCCCTTCATAGAAATGATCCACTTTGTTGTCCTACAAAGTCTGCAACAACCATTTAGGGACTAGTTTAGGCTGTCCAACAGCCTTACCTTTGTCAACAATTTGTTGTCCAAAATGTTTCGAACTTGGATCTTGTTGTCCAATGTTTTCCAAACTTGGACCTTGCTGTCCAATGTCTTCAACAGGCTGCTCTTCACCATAAATAGGTTCTTCTTGATGAACTATGGGCTGCAAAATTGAAGGAGTAGTGGGCTGTCCACTAGAAGTTGATGGCAGTCCCTTATCTTCATGATTAGATGGCAAAACCAAATCTGAAAATATTTCAACATATGCATCATGGGGGAAGTCCCCTTTCATGACATGAGTGGGCGCAACATCATAGGAGATCTTTTCATCAAAATGAACATCACGACTCACTATGATTTTATTAGTATCCATATTAAACAACCTATAGCCCTTGCTTTCGCTATTATCAAGCTTGGTTCTTAGCTTATCGAGAATGAAAGCATAAGTCGTGCAACCAAAGATGGTTAAGTGTATAATAATGCATTATGTAATTTGTGAAAACTTGAATCAAAAATAAGAATTTAGAATGATGAATTTTTGAAACAAACTATGGTACGAAATTTTGAACTTTAACTAATCATTGATGCTAAACCTATAACCTAAATCCTAAAATTTATGGCTGGATACCAGAAAAACAAAAAAAATTGCAAATTTACCAACTTTAGGTTTGATTCTCCGATTCGGTTCTTAGATTGTTGATTTGAATTAAACATGAAACACTAACTCTAATACAGTAATGGATCATAAAACTGGAGATTCAAATGCAGGTTCACAAAATAAAATTACACAAAGTTTTGAAGTGTCAGTGAAGAGAATGAGTGACTAATCATTGAGCTCTCTTTCAGCTACATATTCCAGCTCCTCACAATCTCCCTCATCACTCGAATATAGCAGTACTCATCATAAAACTGGAAAGTTGAAAGACGTAAAACCAGGCAAAGTTTGGGAGAGTTAGTGGCGAGAAAGAGAGTGACCGATCAAATGGCTGTGTCTCAGCTACATTTTCCAGCTCCTCATACTTGTCAATTACTCAATATTCCAGTCCAGAAAAAAAACTGGAAATTGAAGAGAAAATTCTTGAAACGTAAAACTAACCGCAAACACAAGGGGAGCAACATCTGGATCCTCGCGTAGGTGGGGATGGCGGTGGAGCAACCTCTCCAGACCGTCGCGCTGATCGAACGCTGTCGCAGCCTGCATCTTGGGTTGCGAGGAGGAATAGGAAGGAATGGCGAATGCAACAGCTCGCAGGAGCGAAGACAAGATCGCACAGAATGGACATAAACCCTAAGCCCTGGGAACTAAACAAATGGCTATCAACCCTAAACCCTAAAGCTGAAACCACGTGGTGTTTCTTAGAAAGCCAGCCTTTCTTAGCTAAGGCACATTCAAACACCCTTGGAGATTAAAACCCTGCCCCATGTGTTGTTGACATTTTTGAGCCTTGAGTTGCATATTTGTGCGTTTCACGTCTTTCAACCTTGTGCTTTTGTTGGCCATTGTTACAATTCTACTCCTCTTTTGCACACCAGATCGTGCAATCATAGCATGATGTCATTATGAAGTTGATGCTATTACTATGTGTTCCTTGGTCTCAAATTTGCCATGCAATGCTTTTTTTAATCTCCACACTGGAGGTCAAGTATAAAGCCAATGTGTATATTTTAGATTCTGAAGAGTGGATCTCTTGAATGCACTGTATAGCATTTTAATAATGTGTTCTATTATAAAAATTCTTAAAACTAGTTAGTGTTCACTTGTCAAATCAAAATGAGGCTTTTGACAAAATTTTACCCATTAGTGTTGCATTTCACAAAATTCATAGGCCATTAAAATACTCGTACAATACTGCAAGTTTTGTCGAAGCTTGGCCCATTAGTATGTATTTAATTATAACATATGGTAACATCTTGGAGTTTTATTACTTTAGGTGCAATATGTCAAAAATTTTGCAAATCAAAAATGCCTATGTTTTGAGAGTTGAATCTCTTGAAGATGAACTTGCCTGTGTAGGTGATGCAATCAAAGAGGGGGTGGTATTTAGTCCTTCTGTTGTTCTTTTCTAGTTCGTATTCCACATGGTAGCAACAAGCCTTCACCTTTTTTCCTGATAAGCTATTTCTATAATTCCATGCTTTAAATAATCTTTAAAAGTTGCAATGGATTTCACCAAGGAGACATTGATCTCATGTTTTTGAAATTTTCATCAACTATGGTTTATTACATACTCATGTTTGAGGTTTAATGCATTTAAAACTTGCTCTTGTAATAGTGGTTGCACCTTCATGTAAGCATGTAACAAGAATCAAGGCTATAGTGCTTCAAATAACTAGATAGGATGGTTCTGAAAGGTGATAATTCATGTGACATGTTCATGTTTCAAATATACTAACTTATAGAGGAATGAGTCATGTAGTGCTCGATTTACGTCCTTTGTTTTCATATATATTCTATTCTTGATGTGCCAGAAAATTGCCTCTTCCAAGGATCCAAGACTAGGCAATTGAACAAAGAAAACAAAGGGAATCAAATGGTGGATAAACCAACCAAACCAAACCTAGATCGATCAAATCTAGCCCCCAAGCTATGGACCTTACAAGCTCAATAGGAGAGAGATACCACACCAGCAGCATATAGCTACAATCACCAAAATCAAGCATGCATTAGTAGACCCCTATGGGAATATGTATACCCTACCACTAGTAGTGAACTGTGATACCTCACTTGACACATCAGCAACCTTTGGAAAATAAGCTATGCAGTAGTCGAATAACTATTCAACAGTGAATTGTCAACTGAATAGTCGATATTAGTAGCGATAGTTAATGTGATAACAAAACCGATTCACTACTATCACAAGTACAGCTATCTTATCATTCACAAGTGCAAAACATAAATGATGATTGGAGACTGTGTACTCAGGGTCTGTTATAACAGGAGCAACCACTAGATTCGGGAGTGCTTGTAACCAGAGGGTTTCTTCAAACCTCGGCCTCTATTTCTTAACTTGTCGGAACACATGGAGATTGGACAGATGGGATTACATCGTTATGCTACTATTTAAATCAAAAACTTAGATCATAATAAGCAGGATAACACAGTAGAACAAGATATAAGTAGCGAAAGTAGTCTATATTGAAGATGATGAATTACATCTACTTGATGAATTACAACTTGATGCTTCTGCTATCTAGTCTGATTGCACTATAATAATAGTGCAGCTTATTCTGTCAGAAATTTCGCTCTTACACATAATGTAATAGCGACAGCTTATTGCTAATCAGTGTATTGCTTATACCTTCAACTTTGAAATTTGAAGTGTTGGATTTATTCAAACAATCGATGGCTAGTTATCCGAATAATCGATATTTGATTTACGTCCATTCATCTATCAAATTATACAGTTTTTACTCATGTTTTTACACAGTCCGCAAAAATATACGGGAACAGCTAACAGTCGGGTTTGACAAATCGAATGGTGTTCAAACAATCGAATTATAACATAACTTGTTTCCATTCATTTTTAAGGTAACGACTTGTCCTAGCGATTTTTGCAAGTAGTTTCTGGGAAGCCCTACTGGATATGTGATACCACATTGTGGCTAAGTGACAATTATGATCTACGATCAAAACAATTGTCCTCAACTATCATTAGGACAATCCTAAACGGAATTCATAAACTAGTATAAATAGTTGATCACTTTCTAGGTTAACTCTCTAATGAGATCTTCAGCTCTTTTGCATTTTGATCTTGGAGATTAATATAGTGCATCGCTAGAAATGCTTATTGCTTATTAGTAGAAGTGTCAGACATAGTTAATCAGGTACTCAAAGATAGGTGGGAATACGCGGTTGCATCAGTTAAAATTCGCTTAAAACGGGATTGTAGATCATGAAACATAGTAACACCCTCACAGAAAGCACTCTCTTACACCAAGCTCACATAGCAACTATTTTTCTGAAAACCAAAATATATTATATATATAGCTTTCTTTTTGGCAACTCATGCATGGCCCAGGTTGTCTTTGACGGGACGCGTGTCCTGATGACTTGCCTCGTGGCGAAGCCAACTAGTCCTAATCCATTAATCGAACCCACAATACAGTAACACAGAAGTTCTACTTTTATTCTAACTCTCTCCCTAAAAGTATAATCTACTCTTCATACACTCACGTATATAGCCATCTCCATCTTGCCATAATATATCCTCAAAACTTGAGAACTTATGCATGAATGAGTGACATAATGAGCCTCCCTTAGCTTCATTTCCATCAGCAAAACCAGCCAAGAACACTAGCCCATCCTCAAAACCAAAATACTGAAAAAAAATATGATTAGTTTCATCATATTCACGTGAAATTGCTCAAAAATGATATAGAATGAGTAAATTATGTTCGAAAAAAACTTCCTTGATGCTTCTTTGACCTTACTTGAGACTTCAATAACCTAAAACAATAGATCCAAAGTGCCTTGTCCATTTGATTCCCCTTCGATGCTCTTGACTAGATCCAAATTGTCACTTTCTCTTCTATGTCGATGAAGCTTATCAAGATCAACCTCTTGATCTTCCAATTGAACATCAAAACCATTAACCAAGACCTTGTTTCTAGATCCATTAATGATATCATTCTATGAAGACAACCATCCACTTGCATACCATCATCTACATAAGAAGATGAACCAAAACATGTGAATAAAGCAAAGTTTGTACCGTCAACTTGCTTACCCTTCTCATCAGATGTAAACCTAGATGGATTTTGCCTTTTCCTTGAAGATCTTATTAGAAATTGACTTGGAGAAGCATATCCACCATCACCATTCAAAAAACCATCTTCATCATCACAAAAAATGTTAGATTGATCAACATCAACAACATCAAGCTTATCCACATTCTCCTTTTCAAAGACAACATCCCTATAGATGTGAATTTTCTTTGACTTAGGAATGTAACCCTATAAGCTTTCCTTACTTAACTATATCCAACTAAGATTCCATTCAAAAATCCAAAAGATGAGTTGACATAGCAAGTACTACCAAAGATCTTGATATGCTCCAACCTTGGCTTCTTACCAGAAAGAACTTCAAATGAACTCTTACCATCCAAGTATTCATTTGAGTACCTATTACAAACAAGGTTAGCACACATCAAAGCTTCACCCCAAAAAGACTTAGGAAGATTGGCATTCACCCTCATGGCTTTAGATCTTTCATAAAGATTGATCTTCCTCTCTTCCACGCCATGTAGAAGCTTTGAGTTTGAAAGCTCCCTCTTGATGCCATGTGCCACACAAACCTCTTTGAACTTTTTTTATAGGTCTTCATTTGCCAGCTTTAAGCACTTGATCTTCATGTTGAATTGACATTCCACAACATTCTTGAACTTGAGAAAAACATCAAGTATGAAGTCCTCACTCTTTAGAAGACAAGTCCTACAATATATACTAAAGTCATCAATGCAAGTCACAAGACAACCTATGTGACTTTGACATCGAACAAAGCTCACTAACTTGATTCTTTGCCTTCAAACCACCATGGTTAGAAAAAATATATTCATCAAGTTTGTAGAGCTCACCTTGTCTCCTACCCTTGACAATCAAGGTTCCATCCTTTTTTATCAAGCAAGAATCACCAACAAACTCCACCTTAAGACCCTTGTCAACCCTTGTCAAGCATTTGGCTGACACTAACAAGATTCTTAGTGATTGATGGAATGAACAAAACAATCTTCAAATTCACATTCCTATTTGCAGAAAGAGAAATAGGAATTGTGCCAATTCCTTTGATTGCACACTCACCATTATTGGCCGTGTAGATCACCTTCTTGTCACCTTAAAATGCCATCAATGAAGAGTAATACCCCTTATGAAATGTCATATGTGAGCTAGCTCCACTATCAATCCACCAAGGACCAATATCTCCATGATTAGCCAACAAGCACGAAGACATGACAAAGGAATCATTTGAATTTTGCTCATCGACACCATCCTCATCAAAGTGAAATTGCCTTGCTTCTCTCCTTTATCCCTTTTCTTCTTGAAGAAATAACCAGCAAAATGTCCTTGGACTTCACAATAGAAAAAGTTTATCTTTGATCTATCTTTCTTATTTCCAAGAAAAGTAGAAGGCTCACCTTGATCTTGCCCTTTAGACCACTTGCCTTTGCCCTTGCCCTTGAACTTGACTTTTGAGAACATAGTTTCCTCCTCTTGAACTTGAGATTTAGAAGATGAACCCCTTCTTTCTTGGAGTCTAAACTCTTCAGCTACCAAGACCTCTTGCTAGTCCTCCATACTTGGCGATGTCTTTTGAATAGCAAAACTTTGCATCAAGTTAGCATGTTCATCCAATAAGCCATTAAGAACTACTTGCACAAGCTCAACATCCTTAATGCTTTTTCCAGTAATTCATCACTTGGACCTTTAACTTTAAAAAAAAAAAAAAAACATGAGCACTTTCATCATTCTTTTTAAGACTTTGAAATATTTGTCTCTTACCAACTTCCTTGAGTAGTTCATTTGTCACATTCATCTTGATCACATGAAGAGCTTTCTTTGCCCTCATATCATACATCAAATGCTCTTGAGGTGCCAAAGGTATCTCTTCCACACCTACAAGACTATCAATCAACTCATTCATCTCTAGCAAGGGCTCCATCCTCACCTTCCAAGTGAATAGTTGCTTGAGGTAAGCCTATTATTGCTCTCAACATGAAGCCACTTGAGATTGCCATGTTGCAATGATTGATCTTAATTTTTGAACTTGTTTCAATGCACCTAGAACTCTCTTAAAAATCAAAAAATCACGACAAGAAGAAATTACAAAGATTTGGAAACAATCTAGCCTCTCTCTTTTCTTCTCTTCTAGCAAATCTAGCACATAGAATTGATGTTATCTTGATCACATTGATCAACCTACAATATAATGAAATTTTGAACTCAAATACACTTGAATAGAAATCTTGAAAATATCAGGATCTTTAAAACAAGATATTCTATCAAATTTTGAGTTTTTACAAAAATGCAAAAATATTGAGTAAATCATAAACTATATGCAAAAGCTAGAATCTTGATATATCTTCCAATAGAATGCACCATCCACTATCATGTGAAAATCTTGTCTCCGCATTCCAGTAAGTGGATTAAAAAAATTGGCCTACTCCAAGTGATTTGACCTAAAATGAAACTAGGATCACAAAGATCCACTTTTTACACTTGAAAATGCGTGATATGAGATAGAAACCACTTCAATTCACTCTAGAATTTATGGTGCCCTCAAATCTTGGGCTAAGTTTGGATGCACATCTAGAATCATCTACAAGCTAAACATCATGCATCTACCATGCTAGAACTTGGAAATACATGTAGATTTGATCAAAGTCACTAAAATCTGATATAGTATTGTCCATGTTGGCATTCTGTATGTACCTAAACTATTGACAAATCTGTTATCAATAAACAAAATCACTGATTTAGGTGTAGAATTTGGATTTGATCAATGTCGAATTACCGATAGGATAGATAAGGTCTTTGCACTTGGAAAGAGACTTGGATACTTATATAGACTTGTTCATTGTTATTCTTATACAAGGCAAGCCTTGAATACCTATATTCTAGTCTACCAAGCATTACTCTGGCACTATAGAGTAGGTCACTTAAATCATACATTTGTATTGAACAAGTTTAGATAGTCCTTTATTCTTGATCTTGATTATCTAGACAAGAAGATCGACCTAGTTGTATTGTTGGAAAACTAACTAGGGTTCCATTTACATCAAGTCGTAAGCATGCAACAACAGATGTTCTAGATGTTGTTCATTCATATATATGTGCCCTATGCAAACTTTGTCCTTTGTTGGTGCAAAGTACTTCATCACCTTTATTAACGAATTTTTTAGAAGAACAACAGTTCATTTCATTAAGCAAAAATCAGAGGCTTTCAACCTCTTTAAACAATTCAAGGAGCGTGCAAACCTCGAAACTGGTAAAAGAATCAAAGCATTGAGGTCAATCAATGGGAGAGAATACATCTCAACTGAATTCAAGGAGTATTGCCTTAACAAAAACATTGAGCAACAGTTTATTACTTCTTATTCGCCTTAGTCGAACGGACTTGTTAAGAGAAAGAATCGGACCTTAGTCGAAGCGGCTGAGCATATGCTTGCTAACGTGACACTACCTAAATCGTTTCGGAATAAAGTTGTTTCCAATATAGCTTATATTCGGAACATATGCTCAACTAAAGATATCTTAGAAAAAACACCTTATGAAGTTTGGACATGCTCCAAACCTTCACTATCGAACCTCATAGTCTTCGGATATATGGCCTATGCACAAATACCGCAAGAGATTAGGAAGAAGCTAGACTCCCATAGTATCAAATCCATTTTCATTGGTTAGACTACTTCAGATAAAGCTTATAAGCTATATGATCTCGTTGAATCGAAGATATTCATCAGTTGAGATATCATCTTCATCGAGGATCGGTTTACCGACCTCAAAGGTAAGGGCAAAGCTCAAACAGTTGAACTATCGAACACTCGTGTTTTCAACTCGGCTATTCCTATTGAAGGTAAGAATGCATTAACTTTAGGTGAACAACTTACTAATAGCAAATCAAAAGAAGTTGTAGTTCAAAATCAAGAAAATAATGATCAACCTCATTCATCTCTCAGCAGATCAACAAGTTATCACAAACCACCTAACAGGTATATTGATGAACATGCTTGTTATCTCAATTGAGAGCTGACTACTATTGAAGAAGCACTCGGTCACTCACACTCTAATGTATGGAGAGAAGCTATGGATGAAGAGTATAATCTCTCATCAAGAACCAGACTCGGGCTATTGTCAAATTACCTGTCAGTATAAATGTAGTTGATTACAAATGGATATTCAATATCAAATACAAAGCAGATGGAAGTATTGATTGAAGGAAAGCTCGACTTGTCGCACAAGGATCTTCTCAGATCCCGAATATCGACTATATTGAGACTTTTAGTCTAGTAGTAAAGCATTCTTCAATCAAACTTCTAGTATCATATGTTGCTACAAAAAATCTGGAGATACATCAGATCAGTGTACAAACAACATATCTAAATGGAGTTATCGGAAGAAGATATATATATGATACAATCCAAAGGTTATTTAATCAATGACAAAAAGAATCATGTATGTAAACTCCATATAGCACTTACGGCTTGAAGCAATCTGCTAGAGTTTGATTTTAGAGAATCAACACTTTCCTTATCGAACGTGGTTATAAGCCAAGCACTTTAGATTCGAACCTTCAAGTCAGTACAACATTCTTTTATTATTATCACATTGTATGTGGACGACACACTCCTTTTCAACGATAGTGTCCAACTCATAAATGCTAAACTAATGTTGTCCTCAAAATTTGCCATGATAGATTTGGGTGAAACACACTATTGTCTCGATATTTAAATTCAAAGAGACAGAGAGCAAAGGCTGGTTTACCTCACTCAATATAGCTGCATTTATAATATGTTAATCAGATATAATTTGATGAATTGCAAGTTAGCTCACTCGAAAATGGACCCAAGACTCAAATTGTCGAAGGAGTAGTGTCTTTGGACAAAAGGAGAGATGGAGCAGAGTTAAAAAAATTTGTTAGGCTCTAGTGCAGTATGCAGATCACATCAATCAATCACCATAGCCACTCCTCACAAGATCTCAAAGAAGGCACAACAAAAGTTAATTGTATGACAAAAGAAAACTGTACATATACCAAAATCCCTAACATGCATGGACTCGACAAGTGTCAACACATTGAAATAGGCACCTGTCTGACTAATAAACCCAACATGGGCTAAAATAATGACAAAATCAAGTCATGCCCCTAAGTATAGCAAATGCCATAAAAAATATACTATACAGGCTAATTTCCCTACATGTGGCTACTCGGCTAACCCAAGTAGCCGACTACAGGACAAGTGCTTGACTGATAAGTCAATGATGGATCACGTCCCGGTCACAACTGAATATAACAAATCTAATCAGTTGTACACTAATTACAATATTACATTTGAAGCTTACATAAAATGTATATCAGATTAACTCTAATTTCTAACTCTCTCCCTTAAGACCAAATGTGATAAGAGTAAAGAGATACAAATTGTCGCAATGTCTGGAGTATCCAAAAGATGTTATGCATGTCCTACTACTCTATACTTGACTCACACTCAAGCACGCCAACAAACCACCAGGTTTGACTCACAAAGTATCATGCAAACACAATGCTCACACATAGAGTCTACTACACTCTCGACCAACTAACTTGTCCCCAATCCGATTTGAACACAAGTGGACCACATGAGCGACATGGCTCAAACTGAGAAAATCCCATTGCCACCACGGGACTTACATCCTCCATCTAGTTAAGCTGGCATCCTATCACACACTTACAAGCACAGACTTGAAAATCTAACATAAATGAGCGACTGAGGCTCAACCTGAAGAAATCTTACTGCCACCATAAGACTATACCCTCACCAGATAGACAGCTAGTAGACATAATGACAAGTCAATGAACATATTAAATGACTACTTTGTTTCTGACGTAGCAAATGCATAAATATATACAACTCCGACTCAGATCTAGACCTTCGTGACAAGGTAACATGCAAGCCCACACATACTCATGCAAACCAACACGAATGATAAAGCTTCAAGTAAATGACCAAGGCCTGCTCATAAGTGGTATCTTGTTGTACCAACACCTATCACCTATAGATCCACTGCTACACCACTGGTCTCCAAATCAGATCCTCGATAATGACCTTGTACCTATAACCAAGATGCCCTCATGTCCAGGCATATCCAACTATCCAATAAGTCCTAAAAGCTGATCCCCATCCATTCCCCATACTCCAAGCACAAGAGTATACCAAGGACTCAATGATTGAATGTACACAAACCTCACCATAGGCTATACCTGAGTAGCTCGCCCATGTCCTAGAGATACTGATGATGATTTGACTCTCCGACATCCCATCTAGGCTCAACTTTCCATGCTTGATGTTGCCAATTCTGATTTGACCAGTACATAGGCCTCCCACCAAGGAGCCTGTCTCACCACTGTATCCATCATAGCATCCAAGCCAAAGCAAATGCATATGAGATCCAACCATCATGATGATCAACTAACCCATATCCATAACATATCAGATAGGATAGCTCCATCAAAAACATGTACCATGTACCATCTGATCACCAAGTATTCAATACCCGTTGATAGCTCCTCAATAATCAGTCCACTTGAGGTGCAACTAGACTCCAACTGGGCCTAACCAACAAAGATGTGTCCTGCTTACCAAAAAATGATGCATAACAAACAACACATGTGACACAAAGCTGGAGATCACTATGTATAGAACCATGCAGCTCACCTGATCACTTGCCAAAGTATCAACTATCACTCCCTGAGTAACCATCTCCATCCCTACTAGCTCACAACCATGGGCATGTTGGATCCACATCGCCATGTAATGCACTCCATGCCCTCAGGATATGTACCACCTCCAAGTACATTCCATGCCACCTACCTCTAACTAGGCTTGACCCGTTCCTAGGTCACCACACATGATGCACCAGCTGAAGAACATCCACTATGCATACAATGACGTATCATACCTGAGCAACTGTAGCATCTCCCTGAGTGCCACCCCAATGGACTCGTCATCCACATACTATGCTCACCTAATGTCTCCAATACTAGTCACCATCTTGCTAAGACAACCAATCTCCAACGCACCACTTGCTCCTCTTGGCTCCTAGCAATACCTCTCGCTCTCCCTAGTTATGTGCCACCCGACATTATGCCAGTGCAAGCCTATCCTTGAGTTGCTGCTCACGAGGTCTTTAGACCAATGTCTCCTTGATCGTACTGAGGTATATGGCTATGAGTGACTTCCTCTAGGCTTCTCCCTAATCTCACCACCTGTGGATATGAACCAATCAAGTTTCAACACCTGTGCAAGCCTAGACTCCTACAAATACAACCAAATTCATGAAAGCTAGAGACAGCTTATCCACGCCCGTGATGGTAGATGACTCTCCATCGATGCCAATGCCAATGATTGGTTCCCTGCTGTATTGCCATCCTGTACTTCCAAATGATCACACCATGAAGTCCTTGCTATCAATGTCCCTCCAGAAAATCTCTAGCAAACCACCCATCACAACCAACCATGTGATATCCATCAGCTCTCCATCCTAGAGCTGGCTCACAAAGCTCCACGCCTTGCCCATTTGCATTTGCAATGTTTTGATTCCATCATAAATCACCCATGTAAGTCATGTCCATCAACCAAAGACTCAAATCCAGTCTGAAATAGCTACTCCTTGATGATCACCCTATGTCATCCTACAGTTCAAGCTCTATCACATATCCTAATGCCGTCACTGATCACAAAGATCTTAGCATCTACCCTGTAGTGCCCCACCTATATTCCCCCAAGCTAGCTCCAAAGCCTGCTCCTGAATGGTTCTAAACCAAAACTTGAGAATACATTGAGATGAGAACTCCAAAGCCACTATCAAGTCCCTCACATATTGTGCATGCCAATATCCCTCCAAGTGAATATGTGAGATCTTCCATGGCCCAAACCAAATGATCTGCACTTTGCCACCACTGGAAATAATGCGAAATGATTGTATTTGAATATTCAGTTTATCAACTTTGATACCACCCTCGCTGGATACGAGATCCAAACAAGAGAAAATTCAACATATAAATTATAACATGACCTTTTCCAAACAATAGATTCACACTATTATTTAGATCGACAAGTTGAATATCTTAGTAGGTGTCAATGACAAACATGAAGGGAGTGAAATAGTTAGGCATCTAAGACAACCATGCTTTGAGATATTCTGAATGAGTCATGGAGCGAGTATCAGTATGCGAGAGAGAAATTATAAGAAAGCATTGACAGTGGAACACACATAAGAAAATAGAGAATTTGAATTAAGCTGTTGTAAATACAATGATAAGACATGATCTTGTGCCCTAGAATGGTTCACAGTAATAGCGCACTGTGTGCTGTGATTTTACTATGTTAGTTACATATATCTCTACTTCTTGAATTACTTTCAAATCTATGATCCTATGAAATCAAATAAGTATGATACAATGGAGTTCACGGAGGAACTCTGAATCACACTTCCACTATTTGACTCTGATAACATTCATCCATATATATCTATATGTTGTCGTTATGTATATATAGATGCGACAGTTGTAACAAATGTGTGGGCAATGGGCATGAAGTAGTGCAATTACTACAAAGTACTGAAATGAACTGTGACATAGTCTGCGTCGGACAGTGTAGAGAAAGAGCTCCATTTTGACTAGTGATAGTCGACGATCGTTGAAGGCCTCGGACAGGTCGAGTTGACTGGCTTGCCCTAGAGAGGATGTCTATGGAGGTGATGTTAGGATGTCTACGAAATCGAGTCGATGAAGTTGATGACTTAGATGTCGACGAAGTCAATCCTACTTCTCCTTCAAGTCGATGTATTGCACTGACTGTTCGACTTGTGCAAATAAGACTGCATGCTATTGTAGAGAGGATATTTACGTAGCATACTAGTGCTCAGAAATTGAATTCGAGTGAGTCAGAGTGAAGATTAACTCAAACATTTATAATCAAATGTTTGTGCATTTCTAAGTTCTAGCATGCATAAAGTAGTGATTTCTATCTTCTAGCTATTTCTAGATGTGCAACCAAATTGGCCCAAGATGTTGTTGATCCACTAATGTGTTTTGGATCTGTAATTTATCACATATTATCATAGTAGGTTGTAGGCTAAATTTGGTGGATATCTAGAGGTGGATTTGAGGGCGCCATGAATTCTATGTGGATTTGGAGGTATTCTAGCTCAAATCTTGTAGTTTCAAGTATAGAGTTTGGATCTTTGTGATCTTTAAGTCATTTTAGCTCAAAATACTTATATATGGCCAATTTTTGAAACCACTAATTGGAATGTGGAGACAAAAAATGCTTGTAATTGTGGATGGTACATCCTATTAGATGAGATATCTAGATTTTAGCTTTTGCATATAGATTTCTCTTGATTCAATATTTTGCACTTTTGGAGTAACACTAAATTTGATAGGATCTCTTAATTTTCAGGGCATTGGACTTTTCAAGAGTGTGTTTCAATCTTAGGTGTTGGAAAAAGTTCATCATATTGTGTTTAGATCTATTGTGATCAAGAAATCAAGATTCTATGTGCTAGGATTTGCTAAAAAGAGAAAAAAGAAAGGTTAGATTGTTTCCATATCTTTGCGATTTCTTCTTGAGTTTCATTTGTTGATTTTCAAGGGAGTGCTAAGTGCATTGGAACAGGTTCAAAGAGAAGATCGGATCATTGCAACATGGAAACTTCAAGTGGCTTCATGTTGGAAGGCAATGATAAGCTTACCTCAACAAATTATTCTACTTGGAAGGTGAGGATGGAATCTTTGCTTGAGATGAATGATTTGATGGATATTGTTGTAAGTATGGAAGAGAGACCTTTGGCACCACAAGATCAATTGAGGTATGACAAGAGGGCAAAGAAATATTTACATGTGATCGAGATGAATGTGACTTATGAACTTCTCAAGGAAGTTGTTAAGTGTACTTCATCAAGTGAGGCTTGGGAAGCTTTGAAGAAGCTTTATGAATCCAAGTCTACATCTAGGGTCATAACCCTAAGGAGGAAAAAATTTCAAAAGTGCTCACGCTTTTGTTTTGAGAGTTGCAGCTTTGAGTGATGAACTAGCATGCTTTAGTGAAAGCATTGAGGATGTGGAGCTTGTTCAAGTTGTTCTTAATGGCTTGTTGGATGATCATGCTAATTTGGTGCAAAGCTTTGCTATTCAAAAGACATTTCCAAGTATGGAGGATTTGCAAGAGATCTTGGTGAATGAGGAGTTTAGGCTTCTATCAAGAGGTGGATCTACTTCTTCATCTCAAGTCAATGTTCATCGAAGGCGAGTTCAAGGGCAAAGGCAAAAGCAAGTGGTCACATGGTCAAGATCAAGGTGAGCCTTCTACTTTTGTTGGCAAGAAGAAAGATAGATCCAAGTTAAAATGCTTTTATTGTGGAGTCAAAGGGCATTTTGCAAGTGATTTCTTCAAGAAAAAGAGAGATCAACATGAGAAATCAAGGCAATTTCATTTTTGATGAGGATGGTATACAAATGATGATGCTTTTTTGATGTCTTCTTGTTTGCTAACCAATGATGGAGATATTGATCCATGGTGGATTGACAGTGGAGAAAGCCTTCATACGACATATCACAAAGATTACTTCACTTCTTTGGTGCCTTATGAAGGAGGGAAGAAGGTCATCAACATTCCCAATGGTGGTAAAATTGTTATCAAGGACATTGGTACTATTCCTATTTTTCTCCCATATGTTCATTTAAAGAATGTTTTGTTCATACCTTCCATTACTAAGAATGTGCTTAGTGTGTGTCGATGGTTGAAAAAGGGCTCAAAGTGGAGTTTGTTGGTGATTCTTGTTTGGTCAAAATGAATGGAGTTTTGATTGCTCAAGGCAAGAGACAAGGCGAACTCTACAAACTTAATGGATTTGTTGGTTCTAGCCATGGTGGTTTGAAGGCAAAGAATCAAGTTGGTGAGCTTTGTTCAATGTCAAAGTCACAAATGTCATCTTATTATAGATCTAGCTCAAGATCTAAGATGCCTTTTCATTTAATACATTTGGATTTACATTGTACTAGTTCTTTGAGTAATGAGGAGCAAAGATGTTTGTGACTTGCATTGATGACTTTAGGAAATATTGTTGGACTTATCTTCTAAAGAGTGAGGACTTTCTATTTGATGTCTTTCTAAAGTTTCAAAAATACTAGAGAGTCAATTCAACATGATGATCAAGTGCTTAAAGTTGGCAAATGAAGACCTATCAACAAAGTTAAAAAAGGTTTGTGTGGCACATGGGATCAAGAGGGAGCTTTCAAACTCAAAGGATCTCCATGGTGCGGAAGAGGGGAAGATCAATCCATTTGAAAGAGCTAAATCCATGAGGGTGAATTAAAATCTTCCTAAGTCATTTTGGAGTGAAGCTTTGATGTGTGCAATAGGTACTCAAATGAAGACTTGGATGGTAAGAGTTCATTTGAAGTTCTTTTTGGTAAGAAGCTAAGCATGGAGAATTTGAAGATCTTTGGTATTAGTTGCTATGTCAACTCATCCTTTGGATTCTTAAAGGGAATCTATGTTGGACATAGTGAAGTAAGGAAAGCTTATAGGGTTTACATTCCTAAGTCAAAGAAAGTTCACATTTCTAAGGATGTTGTCTTTGAAGAGGAGAATGTGGATAAGCTTGATGTTAATCAATCTAACATTTGTGGTGGCGATGAAGATGGTTCTTTGGATGGTGATGGTGGAGATATTTCTTCAAGTCAAGTTCTAAGAAGATCCTCAAGGGAAATACAAAATCCATCTAGGCTTACATATGATGAGAAGGGTAAGCAAGTAGAAGTGACTCATTTTGTTTTACTCACATGTTTTGGTTCATCTTCTTGTCTAGATGATGCTATGCAAGTGGATGATGGTTTTCAAGTATCGAAAACAACTAATGGATCTGGAAAAGAGATCTTAGTCAATGAATTTGATGTTCAAGTGGAAGATCAAGAGGTTGATCTCAAAGAGCTTCAACTACACAAAAGGAAAGGTGGAAAACCGCCATAAAATCTTTCACAAGGCTTCAACGCTATAGCCATCATGCTTTTCAGCTACCTACTATTCCTAACGAATAGCAAAAACCAGAAGAGATTCTTGAAATTCCTCAGATTCTTATGAATCTGATGAATTTAGGTGTTGCTACGGGGACTAGCATCACCTTGCCTATGACTTATAAAGACTATCCTGCAGTGTCCGCTATCCTTGATAGTGGATCAGGCGTTAATATAATGGCTTTGTCTTTGGCAAAGTCATGGAGGTTTCATACCTTAGATCAGCCACGTTACAAACTTCGTATGGTTGATCAGTGAGTTATAGACCCTGCAGGTCATCTATCGAATATCAATGTACATATTGCAGGTGTCAAATTTACCATTGATTGTGTCATTCTAGATTTACCAAATGATGCAAATACATATCAACTCCTTATTGGCACATCTTGGCTACAGATGGCAGGCGTTGTCCAAGATTGGAAGCATAGCAAAATCACCTTTGGCAATAACAACAAACGAGTCAATTTTGACTCAATTGGCCATGTAAAGCCCGCTAAAGTTTATGATGATTGGTCATCAACAACTTATGACGAATCAGATAGTGTCCCCATCCAACCAAAAGGCCACTATACGAGATTAATAGACATAATAAATTGGGGTCAAGCACTGGCCACTGTGGACTGTGCTGATTCCAACAGATGTCGTATCGAAACCGCTATAGAGGATGTGTATATTCTACCATCTTCTATAGCCATCAATAGACCCATCATTTTGCTTATGATGATTGACCCTATTCCTATCGTTGGTGCCCAGGAGAACCTAGTGTCTCTACTACCAATGTTTTGGAAGAAGGTATTATTTTCATGAATGATGTTGAAATGACAGATGAACATGTACTCATTTATCTAGATGCCCAACGTTATCCGCCGAAATCGATTCCACAAGAGATCAAGTCACCAGGGCCTTTGGCTCACATGCAAATGATCTCCAAAATACCCAACACACAAACCTATTGGCCCAAGCCCAAAGTATACACACGGGACATGTATCCAGATGAAGTCTGGGATATAATAGATGACGACATGATAAGTGAGGCCACAACACCACCCCCTCAACAAACTCAAAAACCTTGGTTACAAAAAACTAAAATTATTGATACAAAATTAACCGAGCATCAAAAACAGATGCGTGAGAAACTTAAACAACCGATTAAGCCCTTGTCTAAACAGACAAAAACTAAACATTCAGACCGAACTTCCATGTCTGGTAGTGCCTCAACGCAGATGATTTTCAAAGTTCCTCAAAACTTTGTGGAACCACCTTTCGATCTCCCACAGAACTTTAAAGACTTCACACTGGATGACGTTGTTATCCAGTTACCACAGCCACACCGGTAGCCCACACAAAGTTTCCATGTTCCCACTCCTTTGAAGGACCCGCTAAAACAATCCCCTTAAACCTAAAAGATCCCGATGAGGATGTGGATCACATTGTTCACGTCGAAGCCCATCTTACACCAGGTCAACTTTTTGATCTGGAAACCTTACTCCATAAATACAGAGATGTATTTGCATGGAATTATACTGAGATGAAAGGGGTCCCGTCCGAAATAGCAGTCCATATGATTCCTTTAGAGGAGAACACTGAGCCTATTCGGGCAAAGCCATACCGAAGTAACCTTGTTTATCGTGAGCGGATCGATGAAGATATTAAGAAATTGCTGGATGTTGGATTCATCTATGAAGTCCAACATACTGATTGAGTATCACCCATTGTGATCATACCCAAAAAAAAATGGCAAGTTTCATATCTGCGTCGATCTAAAGAATCTTAACGCGGTTACGAAAAAAGACCATTTTTCCCTATCTTTAACGACATAAATCCTTGAGAAAATGACAGGAGCTGAAGCTTTCAACTTCCTCGACGGTTTCAGTGGCTATTTCCTAATCCAAATAGCCCCTAAAGATAGACACAAGACAGCCTTTGCAACAGAGAATGGGGTTTACGCTTATAACGTAATGCCTTTTGGCTTATGTAAGGCCCCTTCAACGTTTCAGAGGGTCATGCAAATGGCATTTCAAGACCTGTTACACCATATTGTCGAAATTTATTTCGATGATTTGGGTGTACATTCTTCAGCCGACAAGCACCTCGAAGCATTAGAAAAAATCTTCATTCGCTGCCGTAGGTTTGAAATTTCACTCAACCCTGATAAATGTCAAATTTGGGTCACCCATGGGGTAGTACTCGGACATATCATTTCGAAGGATGGTATTTCTACCGATCCTTCAAAGATCAAGGTAATAGTTGAAATGCCCGTACTTGCAATTGTGAAGGAAGTTTACGTCTTCCTAGGTCACACTAATTATTATCGCATCTTTATAATCGATTATGCCGACAAGGCACGACTCGTTTATTTAGTTGTCGTAGACCCTAGATGGACCGAGGAGCGTATCAAAGCCTTTGAGGAGTTAAAAACAGCCCTCACCACGGCACCCATACTCCGTTCGCCAGACTACATGAAAGAGTTCCATGTGCATACCGACGCCAATAAGTATGCCATAGGAGGACTCCTAGCACAACTAGGCAAGTACGACAAGGATTTTCCAATACGTTTCTTGAGCAGGCAATTGGTGCCTGCTAAAGTAAACTATACCACAACCAAACCATGTAAAACAGGACGTATAGCTCGATGGTTATTAATACTCAAGGAATTTAATTTCTGCGTCGTCGTTCGAAAAGGAACCCAACATTTCATGGCGGATGACCTTTCCCGACTTCCTAATGCTGAAAAGGCAACTGCACCAGTCAACGACGATCTTCCTGATGCATGTCTTTTTCATATTGATGCTACACCCTTATGGGCTGAGGAGATTACTCAGTTCCTAACCACAGGCAGACTCAAAGAAGGCCTGAATATAGTTGCAAAAAAGAAATTTTTGCCTAAAGCAGCGCCCTTTCAATTCATAGCAGGACAATTATACAAACAGGGCATTGACGATATTATACGTAGGTGAGTTTATGAATCTGAGATACGTCCTATCATATCTTAGGCTCATGAAGGCATTGGCAGCGGTCACTTCTGGGCTGAAGTGACCGCTAAAATCATCCTTCGAGCGGGCTTATGGTGGCCATCCATGTTTAAGGATACCTTTGCTATCATCAAAATATGTGATGTCTGCCAACGAGCCAAGAAATATACAAAAGCCGACTTCACACCATTGACACCCATTATAGAAGGCGAAGCCTTCCATAAGTGGGGTATCGACTTTGTTGGACCAATAAGTCTAGCACAAAAAACACTCAAGCCCGTTATATCCTAATAGCAATAGATTACACCACTAAATGGGTTGAGACACGTGCAACAAAGGATGCCACTGCGAAGAACGTAGCACATTTTCTTTATGAGAACATTATTATGCGCTTTGGCTGTCCAATAGAGCTTGTTAGTGATCTAGGCACTCACTTCTTAAATGAAGTGATCGATAATCTCCTCTGCCATTATCTTGTTGTTCACCATAAAGTTACTCCGTACTGTCCTAGATGTAATGGCCAGGCAGAGTCCACCAACAAGACGATTTGTAAGATCTTAACCAAGATAGTAGAAACAAGTCGATCAGATTGGAAAACCAAACTATTCTCTGCTATTTGGCGTACCGCACAACTCCCAAGAAGGCCACAAGATGGGTTATCCCATTCCATTTCGTATATGGTCAAGAGGTGGTAATGCCTGTCGAGTTCTTAGTACCCTCTCTAAGAGTCATAGAAGCCTCTCAATAGATCTTTGTGAGAAAGCTACAGTTGAGCAACAAGTAAAGACCAGGCTATTTACGTTAGCCTAGTTATGCGAAACTAGACTCATATCCTACCACGCACAACTAGTTAACATAAGACGTCAAAAGGCTTGGCATGACCGTCACTTACGCAACAACAATTTACACTTAGGTGACCAAGTGCTTCTTTATACATCTAATAAACACCCCGAAAAATTGAAATTCAGAAGTGAGGGACTATATGTTATCAATAAAATCTAGTCTAATGGTGCAATCCAACTGCAAACACTTGACGGAGTATTCCTAGACACTGTTGTCAATGGTGGTCATCTACGGAGGTACTACAAAGAGTTTTTTTTTGTTGATCCAATTTAAACTCCACCTCCATGTCTATATTATTGTTACAATTTTTTTTTGTTTTGACTCTCAGAGAGAGTTCTAAGTCAACAACTCCTGCTCTACACCACAAGGATAAGATCTGTCATATTTTAGGTCTAATTCACTTCTACACAAATGATATCTCAAAGTTTCCACTTGTAGCACAAATCGGATTACTAGGATATTTCATTACCATGGGAACTTCTATCTTGAGACACTGTCATATTTCACTTCAGAAAGTTCTACCACAACATTACTGAGATGCAGTACTCAAGAGTCCTATTGGCCACCATCTCGACCACGCCAGTTGGTCACTATCTCGACCGCGCCAGTTGGTCACCATCTCGACCGCGGGGCTTATTCAGCATCTCGACCGCGCCAATTTGTCAACACCTCAACCGAGCTCCTTCATGAATATCTCAACCGCGTACCCTAAATAGTCTCGACCGACGCCTCAACCTTCAAATCTTGACCGGGCCGCGACAACACCGTTCCTCAAGACTTTTGAAATCTCGACCGCATCTTCTCATTACGATGTCGACCGGGTTAGGCACTCTAAAAAAAATTTCGATCGAGGACATTCAACGAGTGACCATAAATACGTCAAGAACAAACACATTCTTACCTTAGCGACAGGCAAACTTTGTAGCTTCCATGCGACAAATTTTTGACGATTTTCTTGCACACATCATCATTCCTGGCGCTCATCCACTCCATCGATCACTCATACTTCAAACATCCCATTCCTTGACCATCACGCGATACCATCCAACCACGAGTCTGACCGCCATCACCACACATATCAAGAACCTAATATCGTCAAAAGGTACAACTTTTTCATCACCAACTCTTGCACATCGAAGCGTTGAGGGGTAGTGCAGCTGGAGCACAAATCATGCTCTAGTTTCACTATTGTGAAACATCTTTTCAAGACTACCACCATTCCATACTCCTTGTCTTCTAACTTCATCCTCATCTCCGCCACCACGCTCATCCATTTCGCATCTACAAACTTTCCTTCACCACCTACACATTCTGTTTCCATAGTCATCCATTGTTTCCATCCTTGCAACCTTTCCATACTCCACCGACATCTATACATCCTTGTCTTTTTGAGCCATTCTACTTCACACTATCTCCTCTCCAAATCCAACCTCACTCCATCAATTTCTATCCTTCACCACACACCATTTTCATACACCTCTACTTTCCACACATTCTCAGTTCTATTTTGATCAAGTTACCTCACCCTCTCAACCGCGTCATCTCTTCACCCTCTCAACTACGTCCTCTCATCCCCTCTCAACCACGTCCTCTTCTCATAGTCCCCGTGTCCTCTCCTCACAGTCTCGACCGCATCCTCTCGTCAACTTCTCAACCACGTCCTTTCTTCACTTCTCAACCGCGTCTTCTCGTCCACATCTCAACTGTGTCTGTCCTTCACCACCTCGACCAGGTCCATCCATCTCAATCTCACCCGCGTCGCGCCCCTGTTATCTCCGTTACCTCTGTCTCAAATCTCAACCGCGCCCATTTTTCTAGAATATCTTTTTTCAGTTTCAAAAATGTCTTCCCACCAGTCCTCAAGTTTAGATGATCCAGATGCAAATAAAATCAATATCCAGATGGGTAAGCTGAACATGGCAAAGATGACAACCTGGTACTAGTAGGCAAGCATGTTCTTGATGCAGATTGACTTCCAGATATCTCTTCCATCTGGGTACCAAAGTCCATATCTGTTGCACATGACCTATGCCTCTTACAATGCCACCGCAAGGTCGTGCAATTTCATCATCCCTCTAGTGAAAAATTATGTATACAACATTTTTCTTTCTGGAGAGGACCTTCATAACTTTGGCTTTCCTTGGGGACCGAATGCAGTCACCGGAGCATTACAAAAGATCAAAACAAGACAAAGGATGGGTATCGTTTCAATGCCATCAACGATCTAGCTCTGGATGCTACTTGTGCTTACTTGACCAAGTACACACAGCGGTACAAGTCAAAGATCATGAGGATCCCAATGTCCATGTTCCACATGTTGGCAGATTCATGATTGCATGGCCAGAATCTTTATGATTGGGCACAATTTGCTTCGAATTGCTTCCTTGAGTGCATCAAGAACAAGCAACCATCCACCTTGCTAGGGTACCTCATGACAGATCTAACAATTCGGCAAGTACAAAATGGACCTAAACTCAAGGAGATGTTGTAGCTGGCCAACAATGCTTGGGACATTCCCATTAAGTCCAAGAAGTCCAAGCGATCCAGGGCACAACAATCTTCGCCACAAGGGCAAGCACCAAAAAGGCCGAATACCAGTATCCTCCAGCTGGTACCCAAACAGGCGACACCCACAGCCTTCCAACAAGATCCAGCAGTAGAAGGATCTTCAGCAGCAAAAGAGGCTGATAGATCCAAGGCAACACTGTTCGAAATATGCCAGAATAAAGCTCATGGCAAAGAAATGATCGCCAGCTGCCACAGAATCATATGAGTCAGGGTCTGAGGGAGAACAACTCACAAGGAAACCATGCCACACGAGCTAGGCCTCACCATCTCATTCGACATCATCAAGCTTGACGAGCTCCCAAGATGGCAGCTCCAAATCAAACACGGTAGCCCAGCAACACTCCTCACTCTTACAAACAATCGATGGTGGTGACGGAGGAACCTCTTCTTTGGCAGCCAACATGGGTACAGATACCACAACTGTGCCACCAGTTCAAACAACAGCTCCCCCTATCTTGATTATAACGTCGACGCTGCCAAACTCACCAAAGGCACATTCTTTGGGAGGGGGGGGAGGAGTGGGGAGTACCATTTCCCAAGACACGGGAGTGGACAAGACCAACAACCACAGGCCCAACAAGTCCATACTCTCAAGGACACGTCACAATATTTTGATGCTGCGGACCTGGTGGAGATCAGTGATGATGAACCAGAGAAAGTGGATCAGTCATTGACCCCTCCACTAACCACCACCATGCTACTAACACTGTTTCTGAGAAAAAGAACTATGAAAAAGTTGTGGACAAACAGAAAAAGATCATCTTTGAGTCCCAGAAGCATCTTGAAGAAATGACAAAGGCCCTGCAGCAAGTCTTGGACAAGGTGAATCAATTGTGAGACACGGCGTGCCAGGCCCAAGCAGGTGCTTCTACGAAGAAACCATGGGCTCTTTGCCCTTGCCTCTTGACTTGTCTCTGATGAAGAGTGCTTTGTCATCTCCACCATCTTTCAATGAAAGTCTGTTGATCCTCAACATCTTGTTCTCTTGCCTGCCTTCGTCAGCAATGAGAACACCTTGCAGTGTCTCCAAGGATAGAAGATCCTCCCTGGCAACATAAGTCTGCACAATATTGTCATACTCATCTCTAAGTCCATTTAGGACTACTTGAACAAGTTCAATGTTCTTAAGAGCATCACCAATACCAGCTAACTCTTGATGAAGATCCTTAACACTTATGACATATGATGAAGCACTCTCATCTACTCTCTGATAACTTAGAAATATTTGGTTTCTAAGTGTAAGCAATCTAGAAACATTTTTTATTTCATAGATTGTTTTTAGAGTATCCCAAGCTTCCTTGGAAGTGGTGCATGTACTGATCTCTCTTAACACTTCATTAGTAGCATTCATTTTTATAAAATGAAGGGCAATTCTGGTTCTTTTGTGGAATGCTACAGCTTCATTAGATGCAGCAGGTTCTTCCTCGCTGCACTCACAGTATCCATTACATCTTGTAGAATCAACAATGATTCCATTCTGATCTTCCACATTGCATATTGGAAGATTTTAATCTCTCACTGTGCTCTAAGAAATGTGAACCAGATGAAGACATCTTCTTGGTGAGAAATTCTAGTAATGATAAAAAATGGAGTTGAAAGGATGTTGCTTGCTATCTCACTCTAGGACTACCACAGATGTTGACCCCCTATGAAATCTAGCACAGATGTGAGAACAAATTCACAAAACAGAAAATCAAATCTATCTTGAATTTGGATCTTGCTCAGTCCACAAAAAGAAGAAGCACATACAAGCAAAAAAGTCTATCTCTCCCACGAATTCAAAGTAATGATAAACTCTCTAGGAACTTACTTTCAACTCAAACACAGTAAATATGTGTGAAATGAAAAAGTGTAAGACCTCATGAGCACTCACTTTTACCAATTCTACTTGATTGACAATGAAA
>MU834247.1:0-48428 GCA_029204225.1 Diphasiastrum complanatum | reverse complement strand
CGCGCAAAAGAAAATTCAAAGACACAAAATCGTTTGCAAATACAAAGACGAAAATGAAAACGAAGAAGAAACAGTTTCGCCTTATCAAAGCCAAACAACGTTTTCCGCTTCCGCGACATGGTATAAGAGCACACATATTATTCACTACTGATATTCCACTAGTGATTCTTCTAGACAACACAATATGGCTACAACAATCCAGACAAGAGTTAGCAATAAGTCTTGATGGCGCAAATTACAGAATCTAGAAATTCAAAATCAAAACACTTCTGACGGGCGAAGGATCTGGTCCGTGACCAAACTCTCAGAGGTGCAGCCTCCAGAGGGAGACCCGAGCAGAGCTGAATGAATCAGAAAAAGATGAGCGCGCAATGGCGATCATCGTTTTGTCCATAAATGAAGATCTACTCATAGCAGATTGAAGACTACGAAAGTAGCCATGCAACATGGAAAAGATTAAAACAGAAGTATGAAGTGAGGACCTGCAGCTTCAGTCATGCATCTTCACAATCAACTGCAATCCATACGATGGAATAGCAATCAGTTGGATCAGCATGTTGAGAAGCTCAGAATGATCTTTGCTCAACTCACTACATTAGGTCAGGAGCACCAGGTCCCAACACCACAACAGTTGATGTACTTCATGAAATCTCTACTGACGTCCTATCAGCCGCTGAGAATGCTCATACTGAGTCTATCAGATATGACATTCGACAAAGCAGTCAGTCTTGTCGTGATGAGAGACTGATGAGAGACGAAGGAGAGGAAGTAGTGATCAAGAGAAGGCTCTTTTCACGAAAGGAAAGAAGAAAAACAAGAACAAGCCAAGATTTGAGAAGACGAAGTCCTCGAATCAGCAATCTTCTTCTTGTGATCACTGCCACAAACCAGGCCATACGACCAACAAATGCTGGTTCAATCCAGCAATACCTTGCATGCACTACAAGAAGAAAGGACATTCTGCATATGATTTAAACCCAAAAAGGAAGAACAAAGTTGACAAAGCTAATGTTGCATAGTCATCAAAGGATGCTAACAGAGGGTCGACGAAGCTTCCACGATACTCGACGAAGTCTCAACGAGCTACATTGAACACGACTATGATGTAGTCATTCATTCATGAGCAACATCTCATATAATCTGCAACAAGATCTTAATCGACTTCAGAGAGCTCAAAAACAACATAGCAGTGACTCTAGATGGGAGTAGACACGATGTCAAAGGCATCGACACTCTACAGCTGCGATGATTGTCAGGCCAAGCAGAGCTGCCAGAAGCACTCTATGTGCCCTCACTCAGAAAAGATCTGCTGTCTGTTTCCAAGATGGTAGATCTTGGCATTCGAGTTTTGTTCAATGACAACACTTGATGCATGATCGAAAAGATGATGAACAAGTTATTGACGGTTGGATACAGAGAAGGAAACCTCTATCAGGCCAAAATATCAGCAACTCTGATAGCATATTAAATGCATCAAAAAATGAAGATTAGCTCTGGCATAGGAGAATGCATCATCTGAACATGCGGAGCCTGTATGATAGGAGCAGAAAAGACATAGTCACAGGTCTCAGAATTTCAAGGTCCGAAACTGAGTTCTACGAAGCTTTTCAGAAAGGCAAGCAACATCAGAATCCATTCACGCATGAGGGAAGAAGAGCCAAGGAAGTTCTTGAGCTCATCCACTTTGATGTCTGTGGACCGATGAAGATGGATTCGCTCTCAGGTTCGAGATATTTTCTGACGTTCGTAGATGATTACAATCGAATGACCACGATCTACTACTTGAAGAAGAAATCTGAAGTGTTTGATTCCTTCAAGACGTTCGTGGCATTTGTAGAGTGACACACCTCGAAAAAGATATAGATCTTTTGATCTGACAACGGAGGTGAATACAAAAGCAAAGAATTCTCAAGATTCTGCGAAGAACAGGGGATCGAACACCAGTGCACTCCTACATATAAACCAGAATACAATGGTGTTGGGAGTCGCAGACTTCACGCCCAGGTGAAACAATTGGCAACGACGGGGACTAATTGATTAGTTGATTAGCGTTAGCTAGTCTTGTGATTTCAGCGTTTAGCCATCTTGTAAACTCCACACTATGGAGGCATAAATGATCTTTTCTGGATCATAAAAATATATAGATCTGTAAGAGACAACGAGAAAGACGTAGCGAATAGAGCAAAATAAAAAAAATACTAGAGCTGTGCATGAAAGTCTGCCAACGAGCAGAACATAGCGAAAGAGCAGACTCTCATTCCACCAACGAGCGAGACCCTTACGATCTTGCTCTTAAAATTAAATTGATAATACAGTCGCTCTATTTTTGTGTATCTCCTTGTCTTGTGTCATCTGTCTTGATTGCTAGAAACAAATGTGTTCTGTGACGTGCAGTCGAGTGTCTAGGTTCTTGTAAAAGCTTCCGCGCAGAAGAAAATTTAAAGACACAAAATCGTTCGCGAATAGGAAGAGGAAAACAAAAAATGAAGAAGAAACAGTTTTGCCTTCGCAAAACTGAACAACGTTTTCCGCTTTCGCAACATTAGCTTTACATTTGACTCCATAGGTGTATCAAAAGATTTTGCATCTACCATATGATATCTTTCTAGAATAGAATTAGTATACTTCTCTTGACAAATGAAAGTAGATTGAGAAGATCAAATCACTTCCATTCCTAAAATGCACTGCAAATGACCAAGATCATGCACCTCAAACTCCTTCATATTCTCCACATCTTGGTTGTCTCCACCACTCAAGATGATATCATCCACATAGATTAGCATTTAATGGTAACATCATTTCTAGAAAATCTATAATAAAGTGAATGATCATAGTCACTCATAACAAAGCCTTGAGAGAGTAAAAAAGTATTAAGCTTAGCATACCAACTCCTTGGTGCTTGCTTAAGGCCATATAAGCTCTTTTGTAGACAACACACATGATTTGGCTTTGTAGGGGAAATGTAGCTCTCGGGTTGCTCCATGTACATTTCCTCCTCAAGATCACCATTCAAAAAAGCATTTGTGATATCCAATTTCCATAGATCCTATTCATAAAGAAGAACAAGAGAAATCATGACCCGAATACTTACCATCTTTGCCACGGGTGCAAAGGTTTCATCATAGTCAATACCATGTTCTTGAGCATATCCTTTTTTCACCAACCTTGCCTTGTATTTGTTCATAGATTAATCTTGGTTACGTTTGTCTTCACCTTGAAGATCCATTTGCATCCAATAACTTTCTTGTCCTTAGGTAACTCCACCAATCTCCATGTTCCATTCTTCATAAGAGCTTGATACTCAAGATCCATTGTTTAGATCCACTCCTCTTTGTCCCTTGCTTCATCTACACAAGTAGGTCATCAAAAGAGGTTAGGAAAGCAAAGTGTGTGTGAAATATTCAACTAGCTTAATCATATTTGCTATATTTTCATATTTGGCATATTGAGGCCAAAACTTGTTTTAGACTTAGAGATTGAATTTTCAAAGTTCATTAGTCTAAATGTCATTTGAATAAACACTTTGAAAGTGTGGGAAAGTTAGAATGCGAGTTTGAGTAGATTCAAATTTGAATAGTCGGGTACATTGAATCTAGACCCAAAAATAGTAGGGTTTGCATTTTGGAGGGAAAGCCAAGTGGCCAAATAGGGTTTGGACCTATTATAAAAGGATGTAACTCATGGAGAGAGCTATCTTCTCTGTTCTCTATCTCATTTCATGCTTATACATGGTTCTCTTGGGTTCTACTATCGATTGGTGCACTATCTTGGTGATTGCTTGCAATTCTATGTGTAGAATGGTCATTTATTGTTATTTTCGGATCCACACATGTAGAATATAGTAACTTGCTGGTTTTGTATGGACAACAACAACACTTTATCATTTCATTCAAATTTGATCAAGTTCTATTAGTGTTTGTATCTCATTTTGTGTGTAGATGCTGATTTTTCTACATTGGTGAGATTGGTGGTGTATTTCTCTTTCTAACCAAAGATCATTTAAGTGGATTGGATCTTAAGGATCTGAAATCTTTCACATAGTATCAAACTTGTGTTTCAGATTATGAAGGAGGAAATTCGCTCTATCAATGACTTGGTGAAGATATCAAGTCTAGAGCATGCTAGAGAGGATTCTACACCAAAATCGAGTTTTTTGCTTTTGTAGATTGGATCTTTTGTAGATCAAAATCCTAAATAGGTCTATAAACTTGACCAATTCCAATTTTTGTGTTCACATACTGGATTTGGCCGATTTTTGGATCATTGGTTCAGTCTAAGTGGTGGCTTATAGATTGCATATCAAATTTTCAAGCATTTGCATGTAGTTTGGAATAGTCAATTTTTTGTGATTTTGTCAAAACCCTAATTTTGACTGGATCTCTAGATAGTGAGGCTGCTGGACTTCATTTGAGTGTGTTTCAATCTCAGGAAGTGACAAAAATCATTAGATTGAGGATAGATCATAGGTTGATCAAGATTCCATGATTCTATGTGTTGATTTGCTTGGTATAAGTGCTAGAAGAGAATTTTTGGGATAGTTTCAAATCTTGGTGATTTCTTATGAAATCATTTGTTGTTGTTCAAAGGAGTGCTTTGTGCATTGAAACAGGTTGAAAGAGAAGATTAGGTCATTGCTACATGGCACCCTCAATTGGAGTCATGTTGGAAGCCAATGATAGGCTTACCTCAAGTAACTATTCATTGTGGAAAGTAAGGATGTAGTTACTTCTTGAGATGAATGATGTTTTGAATATTGTTTTAGGTTTGGAGGAGAGACCAGCAACACAACAAGATCAAATGAGATATGACAATAGGGCCAAGAAGGCTCTACACATGATAAAGATGAATGTTACCAATGAACTTCTCAAGGAAGTTGGTAAGTGCACATCATCTTTGGAAGCTTGAATTTCATTGAAGAAGCTTTATGAATCCAAGTCTACTTCTAGAGTGTTGACTCTAAGAAAGCAAATCTTTTCTTGTTTGCAAAAGAATGAATAAAGTCCAAGTACTTTTGTTTTGAGAATGACAACATTGAATCATGAGTTGGCTTGCATTGATGAAAGCATTAAGGAAGGAGAGCTTTTTCAAGTTATTCTTAATGGCTTGTTGGATGCTCATGCTAACATTGTTCAAAGTATTGCTATTCAAAAGACTTTGCCAAGTCTGATGGACCTTCAAGATATTTTGATCAATGAGGAATATAGGCTTCAAGCAAGAGGTGGATCTACATCGACACTTCAAGAGGATGCTATGTTCACAAAGGGCAAATTCAAGGACAAAACCAAAAGTAAGTGGTCTAAAGGGCAAGATAAAGTAAATTCTTTTTCAAGTGGCAAAAGGAAGAATAGATCAAAGCTCAAGTGCTTCTATTGTGGCATCAAGGGACACTTTGCAAGTGAGTGCTACAAGAAGAAGAGAGATCAAGGAGACAAGCAAGGTAATCTTATTCTTGATGAGGATGGTTTGGATGTTCAAGATGCAAATGATGATGTTTTTGTGATGTCTTCTTGTATGCTTGCTAATGATGGAGATCTAGATCCTTGGTGAATTGATAGTGGAGCAAGTTCACACATGACCTTTCACAAAGAGTACTTCACCTCTTTGTTGGCATATGGAGATGACAAGAGGGTGATCTACACGACAATGATGGTGAGTGTGCAATCAAAGGGATTGGCACAATTCCTATTTCTCTCTTAAAAAATAGGAATGTTCATTTGGAGGATGTCTTGTTTATTTCATCTATTATCAAGAATTTACTTAGTGTGAGTCAAATGCTAAGTAAAAGCCTCAAGGTGGAGTTTGATGGAGATACTTGTTTGAACAAAAGGAAGGATGTCTTGGTTGAAAAAGGTAAAAGGCAAGGGAAGTTGTTCAAACTAGATGCTTGTGTTATTGCTAACGAAGTTGGATGTGTTGCAAGGGAGAAAATACCTATTCAAGAGGTTTGGTATAAAAGGATGGGACACCTCAACTTCAAGTCATTGGAGGTAATGGCTAGGAAGAAGATTGTCATAGGTCTTCCAAGTTTCTTAAGTGGCATTAAACATGTTTGTGATTCTTGTGCTTTGTCAAAGTCACATAGACAACCCTATACTAGATCTATATCTAAAGCTACAGAGCCTTTTCAACTTG
The DNA here is from genome assembly GCA_029204225.1 of Diphasiastrum complanatum. NCBI lineage: Eukaryota > Viridiplantae > Streptophyta > Lycopodiopsida > Lycopodiales > Lycopodiaceae > Diphasiastrum > Diphasiastrum complanatum. Next base: position 42,296 of record MU834247.1, on the reverse strand, counting down.
TACATTCAGATATTCATGGATTTACTACAATTAGCAATAGTGGAGCTAAGATGCATGTAACATTCATTGACAATTTTAGTAGATTTTGTTGGATCTATCTACTAAAGAGCAAGGATGAAGTATAGGATGTCTTTATCAAGTTCAAGAATGCAAGTGAGAACCAATTTTTCACAAAGATCAAGTGCTCGAGGAGTGACAATGGTGGTGAGTACATATCTACCAAGTTCAAGGCCTTTTGTGATGAGCATGGAATCAAGAGGGAGTAGACAACATCAAGGACCCCACAACTAAATAGAGTGGCTGAAAGGATGAATAGGACTTTATGTGAAAGTGCTAAAGCTATGAGGTTAAGTGCTAATCTTGACAAACCATTTTGGGATCAAGCTTTGTTGTGTGCCAATTTCTTGAGCAATAGGTGGCCAAGTGCTATTTTGGATGGAAGGACACCTTTTGAGATGCTATTCACGAGGAGGCCGAGTGTCAACTTTCTAAGAGCCTTTGGATGCACATGCTATGTCAACATTACTCTTGATGATAGGACCAAGGAGGATCCATCTTCAAGAAGAGGTATTTTTGTTGGATATAGTGAGGTGAGTAAAGCCTACAAGGTTTACATTCGTTCTACTAACAAGGTGATTGTTGGTAGAGATGTCATTTTTTTGATGAGGGGAACATTCCAGAAGTGTCTTCAAGCATGATTGATGGTAGTGTGGATGGATCTAACATTATTGATGTTGATGAAATAAAAAATGACATCTCTACCAATAATCACCTTATTAGTAGAAGGAATGTAAACCTTGTAAGCTTTACTCACCTAACTATATCCAGCAAATTTAACTTTCCTTGAAGATGGATCCTCCTTTGTCCTCTCATCAAGAGTTATATTCACAATATTGAAAGTGTATCCAAAAGTTTTAAGAAAGTTGACACTTGGCCTCCTCTTGAATAGCATCGCAAAAGGTGTCCTTCCACCCAAAATAGCACTCGGCCACCTATTGCACAAGAAATTAGCACATAACAAATATTGATCCCAAAATGGCTTATCAAGGTTAGCACTTAACCTCAAGGCTTTGGCACTTTCACATAAAGTCCTATCCTTCCTCTTGACCACTCCATTTTGTTATGTGTATACTCCCTCTTGATCCCATGCTCCTCACAAAAAGCCTTAAACTTGGTAGATATTTACTCTTCACCATTGTAACTTCTTAAGCACTTGATCCTTGTGGAAAATTTGTTCTCCCTTGCATTGTTGAACTTAACAAAGACATCATACACTTTATCTTTTCTCTTTAGTAGATAGATCCAACAAAATCTACTAAAATTATCATTGAAAGTTACATACATCTTAGCTCCACTATTGCTAGTTGTAGTAATTCCATGAATATCTGAATGTACAGCTTGAAAAGGCTTTGTAGATCTAGCATAAGGTAGTCTATGTGACTTTGACAAAGCACAAGACTCACAAACATGATTGATGCTACTTAAGGATTTTGGAAGACCAATCACGACTTGCTTCTTAGCCATTACCTCCAATGACTTGAAGTTGAGGTGCCCCAAACTTTTATGCCAAACCTCTTGAATAGCTACTTGCTCACTTGACAAATCCAACTTGGTTAGCCATAACACAAGCATCTAGTTCAAACAATTTCCCTTGCCTTTTACCTTTTGCAATCAAGATATCCGTCCATTTGGTCATGCAAGCATCTCCATCAAAATCAACTTTCAAACTTTTACTTAAAAATTGCTTCACACTAAGTACATTCTTGGCAATGGAAGTATGAACAAAACATCCTTCAAATGAACATTCCTATTTGTAGAAAGAGAAATTGGAGTTGTGCCAATCTCTTTGATTGCACACTCATCATCATTGGCCTTGTAGATCACCTTCTTGTCATCTTCATATGCCAACAAAGAAGTGAAGTACTCTTTGTGAAAAGTCATGTGTGAACTTGCTCCACTATCAATCCACCATGGATTTAGACATCCATTATTAGAAAGCATATATGAAGACCTCACAAAAGCATCATCATTTGAATTTTGAACATCCAAACCATCTTCATCATGAGTAAGATTACCTTGCTTGTCTCCTTGATCTCTCTTCTTCTTGTAGCACTCACATGCAAAGTGTCATTTAATGCCACAATAGAAGCACTTGAGCTTTGATCTATTTTTATTTTTGCCACTTGAAGAAGCCTCCCTTTGATCTTGCCCTTTAGACCACTTAGTTTTGCTTTTGCCCTTGAATTTGCCCTTGATGACATAGCCTCCTCTCCAACTTGACATGTTAATGAAGATCCACCTCTTGCTTGAAGCCTATATCACTACAACATTTTTGATGTTTTTCGACCCTATTATTGAGGCTTTTATGAAAAAATGTTTTTGAAAAAAACATCATAAACCTCAGTATACACCATGGAGTATGCCTCGGAAGGAGATCCTTGATAATTGCCTCCGTAATCGAGGCTTATTCATCTCATTTTTTTTTTGTTTAGAGCACGTATAAACCAAGGGATATACCAAGAGATCTCAATATTCCCTCCCAAAAAGCTATTAGTGACATGTATTTTCCGAGGGATATACCAAGAGATATCCCTTTCAAAATGGCACCCTATTTCAAGGATTATTTTGAGGGATGCAAAATTAATCAATTTTTTTAGGACAGAATGGAGCCACTTTACTGGCTCCATTCTGCCCTAAGAATGGACTCCATCCAATCCCAAGAGTCTTTTGCACCACTTCTTATGAAGTTGGTAAGCAAAATCATTTGTACTATAAATTGTTAATAAACAAATTTTTAAATATTTGAGTTACATTTTACGCACTTAAAAATTGATGAAAGAGACTTAACTTTAACGAATATATATTCATACATAAATGTTCCAAGTACAGAGATATGTTACAAATTGGATTATTGAAACCAAATATGTTACCTAATTAGATCCAGCTAAGTTGTCCTAATCCTGGCCATTGACGTCGCGATCGAACTCATGTGACTGCAAAGCATGAGATTGGGACTGCGATACTTGCATCCAATGAAGATGAGTCAGTTATTTGAGAAATGTGATGAAAGTGAAAGTTAGGCCACATGAATGTAGTGAAGTTAAAATATATCCTGAAGCCATATATACCTCAGAATATCCATCTGAATCAAGGCACAAGGAACACTGGAAGTTTGCAAAGAAAGAATTCCACAAAAATTCAGATTGCTTCAAACAACAATGGACTAGGAAGCGACTGGTGACTTTAGGGACCTTCACACCCTGGCAGTGGAGGCCAAGGTTCTCCGAGGGACCTCGTTATAACCCTGTAAAATGGCTCCATTTTGCCATTGATGTCGTGATTGGACTCACGTGACTGCGATGCATGATATTGGGACTACGATACTTGCATCCAATGAAGATGATTTAGTTATTTGAGAAATGTGATGAGAGTGAAAGTCAGGCAACATGAATGTAGTGAAGTTAAAATATAACTTGAAGCCATATATACCTATATATCCATCCGAATGAAGGCACAAGGAAGACTGCAAGTTTGCAAAGAAAGCATACCGCGAAAATCCAGATCGCTTCAAACAACAACAAGAGGCGATTAGGAAGCGACTGGAGACTTTAGGGACCTTCTCATCTTAGGAGTAGAGGCCAAGATTCTTTGAGGGACCCTATTATAACCCTGTCAAATGGCTCCATTCTTCCCTCACAGTTTGGACTTGAACATTCACGTAGAGGACTTAACAACAAACACTATTTTCTTGTTGTGAGATATCATCCATACTTTGCGAATGACATATGGTGACTAGATCATAACAAGTGACCTTAGTGTAGATCTTAGTCTAGAAGGAATCTTTAAGAATTTGGATGTTTAGGCATTTTGATCAAAAACATCCTAATCTTGAATCCTTCAATGATGTACTATTTTGATTGTACAAAATTGAATTCAAAAGTAGAATATTATGAAAATCTTAGTTTTCAAAAATTATAAAAACCTTTTTGAGAGAAAAATATGTATACACCAGCGGAAAGTCAACATATACGAAAATCAATGTTATAAATTTTTTTGTACGTAGTTGAATCTCACTTGAAAGAAATAGTTCAAGATTTCCATTTGTATTGGATTGAGTGTTTACTACAATACTGGAAGGATTCTAAATCTTAATTTTTATAGTGGATAGTGTTCTTTAAGCTCTCCAAAGAAACTGTAGAATTTTTTTATGCTCAAAGTCCCATCTTGTGAATGCGACTTTTGAATGTGCACAATCTTGTTGAAGTAGCATCTAGCTTCACAGGACTAATTTATAAACTGATAATGCATTTCACATTGGAAGTTTTTTCAATGGTGTGGGGTGTGCCAAAGGAGATGATTGATAATAAAGTCTAAAATTCTCATGGTTATGAGAAGTAGATTCACCTGAATAGGATAGATCAATCTATTGGGTAATTTGTTATCACACTAACCGATCATAATAAATAAAAGAATTTGCACTTTGGGATAAATTCAATTTTCTGAAAAGTATACCCTTTTTGTTTAAATCAACAAAACTTAAAAAAGTTAGAATGAAAGTAGAATTATTGTGTTACTATACTGTGGGTCCAATCGGTGGATTAGGACCAGTTGGCCTCGCCACGAGGCAAGTCGACCGCCAATGATAACTTGGGCCATGCATGGGTTGCCAAAGAAGAAACTATATGTATAGTTTACTTTGTTTTGAAAATACAGTTGCTATGTGAGCTTGGTGTGGGACAATGCCTTTTGTGTGGGTCTTATATTGTGTTTCATGATCTGTGATTTTGTTTAGAGCGAATTTTAACTTCGTATCAAAGTCGTATAGGGAGTTTGCACAATACAGAGTAGCCATTAAAGAGAGCTTCAGAAGAATAGTTTTTCCTAGAGTTCGGGGTCTACTGCACTTAGAAAACAAAAAGTAAAGCACCGATGCATTGTTTCAGGCATATAGAAGCTTGGCAAGCTTAGTACAGAGATCCTTAGCCTGTGCATAGCAATAGATAGTGTCAAGAACAGGCAAAATTTGATAATTTTTCCAGTAGTTTGTGGAAAAGATTGGGCGAGGTTACAAGTTTTTCACAAAATCAACGATAACTTCATAGTCCATGCACTATTCTAGATGTTGTAATGATAGGAAGGTAGCCATTTTAGCCCACTAAATAGCCATGAAGAAAGTTTGAACTTTTTGTCGAAGTTCATCTTCAAAGAAAGGTATATTTGTTGGATATAGTGAGGTGAGTAAAACCTACAAGGTTTACATTCCTACTACTAACAAAGTGATTGTTGATAGAGATCTCATTTTTGATGAAGGGAATATTTCAAAAGTATCTTCAAGTATTATTGATGGTGATGTGGATGGATCTAACATTCTTGATGTTGATGTAAAGGATCCTACTTTAGATGGCGATGATGATGGACCTTCATCAAGTCAAAAGTCAAGGAGAACATCAAGGGATAGACAAATGCCTTCAGGCTCCCATATGATGAGAAAGGTAAGCAAGTTTTTGGAGGTACACACTTTGCTTTCCTAACCTCCTTTGATGAACCTACAAGTGTAGATGAAGCAAGGAACAAAGAGGAGTGGATCCAAGCAATGGATCTTGAGTATCAAGCTCTTATGAAGAATGGAACATGGAGATTGGTGGAATTACCTAAGGACAAGAAAGCTATTGGATGCAAATGGATCTTCAAGGTGAAGACAAACCAAAATGGATCTATCAACAAGTACAAGGCAAGGTTAGTGGCAAAAAGATATGCTCAAGAACATGGGATTGACTATGATGAGACCTTTGCACCCATGGCAAACATGGTAAGCATTCGAGTCATCATCTCACTTGCTACTCTTTATGGATGGCATCTATGGCAATTGGACATTACAAATGAATTTTTGAATAGTGATATTGAGGAGGAAGTGTACATGGAACAACTCGAGAGCTCAAGTTATAGATTTGGATCTTAATTTATCCCAAATTCTTCACATGGTATCAGAGTTTTTATTGTAGGTTTTGAAAGGATAAAGCATATCTATCAAGAATTTGGAGGAGATATCAATGCTAGAGCATGCTAGATTGACTTCTACTCAAAAATTGAGTTTCTTGTATATGTAGATTGGATATTTTGTAGAGCAAAACTCATTTTAGGTCAATGAACATGAGGAATTCTGATTTCACACCATACTTACTAGAATAGCCGATTTTTGATGCATTAAGAATGTCTCATTGGAGGCTACAAGATTCTATATCAAGTTATTGGCAATTGCATGTAGAATTTGAAATATTCAATTTTTTGTAATTTTGTCAAAACCCTAATTTTGATTGGATCTCTATTTTGTTAGGTTATTGAACTTCATTAGAGTGTGTTTCAATTTTCGGAATGTGACAAGAGTCATTAGATTGAGGATAGATCAGAGGTTGATCAAGATTTCTACATTCTATGTGTTGATTTGCTAGATATAAGTGCTAGAAGAGAATTGAGAGGTTCCATATCTTTTTAAAAACATTTGTTGTATTTCAAATGAGTTGTTTGTGCATTGGAATAGGTTGAAAGAGAAGGATCAAGTCATTGCAACATAGCTACATCAAGTGAATACATGTTGGAAGGCGATGATATGCTTACTTCAGACAACTATTGATTGTGGAAAGTGAGGATGGAATGACTTCTTGAGATGAATTGTGTTTTGGATATTGCTGTAGATTTGGAGGAGAGGAGGACAACACAACAAGAGAAATTGAGGTATGACAAGAGAGCTAAAAGAGCTCTACACATGATAAAGATGAATGTTATCAATGAACTTTTAAGGAAGTTGGTAAGTGTACTTCATACAATGATATTTGGAAAGCTTTGAAGAAGCTTTATGAATCCAAGTATACTTCTAGAGTGTTGACTCTAAGAAAACAAATCGTTCAAATTTTGTAAAAGAATGAAGAGAGTCCAAATAGTTTTGTTTTGAGAGTGAAGGCTTTGAATGATGAGTTATCTTGCATTGATGAGAGCTTTAAGGAAGGAGAGCTTGTTCTAGTTATTCTTAATGGTTTGTTGGATGATCATGCTAATATTGTACAAATTATTGCCATTCAACGAACTTTGCCAAGTTTGATGGATCTTCAAGAGATCTTGATCAATGAAGAATACAAACTTTAAGCAAGAGCTGGATCTACATCAATGTCTCAAGTTGGAGAAGAGGCTATGTTCATCAAGGGAAAATTCAATGGAAAAAGCAAACTTAAGTGGTCTAAAGGGCAAGATCAAGGGGCCAATGATGGTGAGTGTGCAATCAAAAGGATTGGCACAATTCATATTTCTCTCTCTACAAATAGGAATGTTCATTTGGAGGATGTCTTGTTTATTCCATCTATTACCAAGAATTTGCTTAGTGTGAGTCAAATGCTAAGTAAAGGCCTCAAGGTGGAATGGGATGGAGATGCTTGTATGATCAAAAGAAAGGATGTTTTGGTTAGAAAAGGTAAAAGGCAAGGGAAGTTGTTCAAACTAGATGCTTGTGTTATTGCTAACGAAGTTGGATGTGTTGCAAGGGAGCAAATACCTATTTAAGAGGTTTGGGATAAAAGAATGGGACACCTCAACTTCAAGTCATTAGAGGTAATGGCTAGAAAGAAGGTCGTGATAGGTCTTCCAAGTTCCTTAAGTGGCATCAAACATGTTTGTGAGTCTTGTGCTTTGTCTAAGTCACATAGACTACCTTATATCGAGATCTACAAAGCCTCTACAATGCAAGGGAGAACCAATTTTCCACAAGGATCAAGTGCTTAAGGAGTGGCAATGGTGGTGAGTACATATCTACCAAGTTCAAGGCTTTTTGTGATGAGCATGGGATCAAAAGGGAGTATACAACATCAAGGACCCCACAACAAAATGGAGTGGCTGAAAGGAAGAATAGGACTTTATGTGAAAGTTCTAAAGCCATGAGACTTGACAAACCATTTTGGGATCAAGCTTTGTTGTGTGTCAATTTCTTGTGCAATAGGTGGCCGACTGCTTGATCTCAAAGGGCTTCAACAAGGCATCAAACTATTTTCCATGTTCGTCAAATGTGAGTGCATCACGATCTCTTCTCATCAATAAAAATTCAAATAAGACAACTAGTTTGAAGTATTTCAAAGTGAGCCCTTATGTAGCAAGATTCTTGGCAATCTATGAAAAGCTTGCAAGAATGATACCTGGACCAAGTGTAAAGACCGCTAGGGACAATCCCCTAAGATGAGGATAGGAAAACACAAGAGAGACTGTGGAGCAAAATCACCCAACCAAACCTAGATCCCTCTTGGAGAATCCTCTTGGATCTAGCCCCCAAGCCATGCCAATGTGACAGCAAGAAGAGAAGAGCTCAATAGGTAACCTAGACCAAGTCGTCGACCGAATAATCACTACCTCAATATATAGAGAGTAGGATCCTATGCATGAGCACATGCAATCCCCATGCAAGCCAACTATAAATAGGTTAAGCTCTACATGCATACCTCTTGCCTATAGCAGTCACATGTACATGCACTACTCCATATGTCTCAATTAGAGTGTCTGGGTCCTCTCAAACTTACTAGTCACTAACAGGCCTCGACGTGGAATAAAATCTAGGCGTGACCAATAAACTCGAATACTGGAGGGCCGCTCTACCATATTAGGACTATTCCAGGTCCTTAACCGAATATGGCCATAACTTCTTCCTCCCTTAAACAGGTTTTGTCCTCAGAATGGAAATAAGAAAACATGAAACTATTCCTTAAACTGTCAAATCTTACCCATGAATCATTATTTTTTGTCTGATCTTTCCATTTGAATAAGTACTCAGAGATGCAACAATATTTCAATTGCTTGCTCCTACTCTTGAATACTAACTCAAATTCTAAAAGATACACTAAACTATAAATCCTCCAAATGGGTTGATCTATCCAAAACAAAAGTTCATCACCTTCATGTAATTCTAATTACTTGAACCACTGGGTGAATTAACTTCTTTATTTCAGAGATCAAATTCAAAAGCTAAAGAAATTCCATTTCAATTTCTTGTAAAAAATAATGCCTCTTGATACCAGTATTCTTAGAATATCCAAATATTCTAAAATACCACAATTCAATCATCTAAAATCTCTAGGAGATCCATCAAGTCTCAGACCATCATAACTCAAAGCAGAGTATTGCAGTTACTCTAATGAGTTAATAGCCCCATTTCTAACATCATATGCAAGAAATCAGCATCTATCCGTATCTTAATAGATTTATCTGTCTCCTACAAGATTGGAGAGTTAGACTGAACTTTGTACACAAGCACTTATAGACTACAATCTGAAAGATAAGCAAATTCCTCATAAGTAAGTAATTACTTAACGAAAATGCCTGTGAGATCCACACAATCTCAAGTATGTGCTTGAGTAAAGAAATTTAGAGTCTAACTAACAAATCTAAATTCTTAACTCACCCAATTGATCAAGAATTACTCATTATCTTAAGAATCTTCAAATTTCTTTATAATCTTCAAATGATTATTAAGTACTAGTTTATGATCCGTCAATCATAAACATTTAGAATCTTATGACTCGTCAATCATAATTTCAGTATTCTAAAATCATAATCATTGAAAAATACTGGAGTATATGCACAACATACCACTTAGGAAATATAAGAATCATTCTGAAATCTTTTCCACAAGGAAAATCACTAGATTCCAAGAATATTTTTTCAAACCAATTCTTAATCAGATTATGAGTTCCAAATTCTACAGTCATCCAAGTAATTAAAAACTATTATAACATTCATCTTTAACAATATAAACTTTATACAATCTCCTAGAACATCATCTAGATATTACAAAGTTCTGTTGAATTCCCAAAATTCAATTTAACATTCTCGGAACCATTAGGATCCGATATCCAATTGAGCTCACTGGGAAACCATTACTGATGAATCAAGTCTATTTCTCAACTGAGAAATACTCATCCAAGAAATCAGTATCCTATGCATACAATCACTTAATGAATCTGAATGACTCATAAATTATGTGTCTTACAAGAAATACACACAAAACAAACAGTTTATGGTGAATGCTCTTCACACTGTCCGTTTTACCAATTAACTTCCACATGAGTAAATCAACTACTGAAGTTAATTGCTCATGATTTAGAAATCTTAAATGTCTAGGTGAAGAATTCAGTTATACTAGTATAACACCACATTTAGATCCATATCCAAATCACTTTTAAGTTAACCAATAGATCTACCAGAACAGATCTGTTAACTCTGCAAGTAATTGTCAAACACAATACTTGATTATATGTCTATGTTCATCAACTAGGTTAAGTGCACCCGATAACCTTAGTAACTAGGAATATATAGCAGAACCACACAAGATTAATCGTGCACATATGAGAAAAATCTCATTATGACCCAGTACATAAACACATATGTCCTTATTTGGCAGATTCCTCCAAAATCTGCATATGCTACTCACATATCTCACTAAGAATCTTGTGACTCAGCTACAAAAGTTTCTATTTCTCTTGAGTAAATAACATATCTGGGAAATCTCTGAAGTGAATAATTCCACATCACAAGTTTTCCAACCATCATACTTTTATTAACAAAATTTTTTCAATCATTCAACCTACTTCAGATCTTAGTGCACAGCCCAAGATTAGGCTGACTTTGACAAACATCTTTGGATATAAGGTTAAGATTAAAACTTTATTCCACTGATCCAATCCATAACTAAATGGTACTTGGTAGCCAATCAGTGAACCTTAATTTAATCTTTACCACTACTTCCCATATTCATGAATATCTCATAGCTCAAAACTCCCAAAAATCACTCTAGTTCCAGATTATTCAAAACAATCACTAGAGATTTTCTCTATTCCACTGGATAGTTCCACCATTGCACACAAACTAAATTCCACCAAAGAAATCTATGCAACTGGTTGATCCCATGAAAGTCTTATTCCTATCATTTTCTTCTCCCCCTTTTAAAAGAAATTCCATAATTTCGATTAAAAAGTTCTTAGGAGACAACGTATAAGATATCAAAGATTTGAAAAAGTCAGTAATGAGTATTCAATACTATTACAAACTGGACTTTTTCTTTCAAATCATTAAATATCTTATCCTGAGTGATAGAAACATTACTCTCAATAATTAACTATCTAATAGAGATAATCAATTGGATTCAAGAAGTCTCAATTCCACTTAATCAATTGAAAACATCAATCGATTCTGAGCTATATTCACAAACCTGAAATGGAAGCATGAATTCATGTAACTTAAACAGTCCTTCAGAACCTAGTTCTGCACTGGGAGGAATTATATGAATCTCAATTCAGTTGTCTTGTATTTAAGAAATTTCTAAAAATTAGACGTTTTAAAATAAAAGAGAAATAGTTCTTAAGGGTTTCTGATTTGGAATTTATGAGATACCATTGAGGGATCCGGATCTATATCTCATAACCTCTCCAAATATCCTAAACAAGTTTTAACCAATGGTTTCAACTGTTAGCATTACTATTAATGTAAATACTAACCACTGGCCTACAGATCATTCTCACACAAGAATTTCCTCTTTGAAATCACTGATGTTCCATACCACCAATTTCTCTCCAAGAAAGTCCTTTGCTTTTAGATTCGACCATCAGAAAATCAAAAAGACTATCTGACCATCCTATATCCAATATAGGACCCAATCTTCAACCATTTTCCAGAAAGATACCTCCAACTATTGAATTCTCCATTTCCTTAAGTTTTCACAGTAGATGACAATATCATCTAAGAATACCACTAGGCATTGACCCCAGTACGGACGAGAAATGTCGTTCATATTCCGTCGAAATGACTTGAGTTTATTCTTCAAAATCAAAAGGAAAAAAATTCAATATAGCTGAAGTATACCAATAGATATCCAATATCTAAATCCGAAATGGTACAAGGAATTCAATTCCTTCAAGAAGATTAAATTGCCTTATCCGATAATCTAGAGATCTAAAACCTCTATCTGGATTTCCAATACCAGATATGCACATATCTATTCCACCAAATACCGGAGTACTCCCAAATTTGTTCCTAATGGATCGCAATAATCCAGTTCAAAATTGTGATTTAACAAGAATCTGCACATGGCTTTACTGTCACATAAAACAACCCATTTGGTTGGTACTATACTCCCGAATTCCTACCATCTGAGAGTTACAACTCTTAGGAATAAGGTGCTTTGCAGTACAAATGTGAACCAAGTGTCATTTTCATTCCATGCCACAATTTCCAATAACAAATAAGGTCAACTCATGGTCCTATAGATATTCAAAATAAATTCAACTTAATGAATTCAAAAAAACTGGTGCTATGCAATTTCCAAACAAGGATTATTAACCAATCCAAATTACACAACATTGTCACACCTACACATGTGTCTCATTTTCTTCCTCCCTTAGATTTTTCAGTCACCCAAAAATTCTTTTAGCGAAGGTCCCCAAAAATTACTTAGACACAAGTAAATGCTAGGCTACTTTCCTTTTGACCACACCAGCTCATTTTCATTACTTCGTTAAAGTCGCCTGAATCAATGAAAAATCAATAATATTTGGATCCGAGTACTCTTTACGATATTCAATACAACATTTTGTATCGAATATATAGTTACCTCCAAAAATTATGACCTTTATCCATTTATTCACTTTAACAAGTATCTCAAAAGCTTTAGTTTGTCCAATCCTAAAGATCAAAATCATTTAGGATAAGCCTATCGGTGCATCACCAAGTCCAAAAGGAAGAACCGCAAAAATTACCATTTAACTAAGAATATTCCTATTCCAAAGTTAAACCAATAAAAAGCACAGTACCAGGAAATCAAACTTCCATTTACCGGGCACTAGCCTGGAGAAAATTACCATGAAGAACGGTATTTTCCCATGGATCCAATCACATAGACATAGCAGTTAGGATAATAGAATTATTCTCCAAAGATTCTCTCGATTACAGGCAAGAGAATAGATAATTCAATTCTCAATTGTCACTTTACAAGCCATTGCAAAAAACAATGAAAACAATGCAACCACAAGGTTACCGACATGCACAACTCAGTGAACTAACTGAGACATGCAACAGGGTTAAGCCCTCCCTATACATGCATCTACAGAAAAGCCACAAGTTCAACTTCAAAAACCTCATGCAAAAATCGGGAAAGGCCTACACTTTAGGAAAAAATTCCTCAACGCCCTCAAATAAACCTAAGGGTTCCAAGATCCATCATTGTAGCCATTTCATCTTGACAGCTACAACGAGATGGTGGTTTGGCCCTCTACACAACTCCTACAGCCGCCTCTCACCTTAATCAATGTTCCCAAAATGCGACCCTCAAAGGGAGAGAAAGAGGGTTCAAACCAATCACAGATCTGTCACAGAGAAAACGAGGGATTACCCTACCCCAATGGCTTCAATGCACATACAATCGACTCTCACAGAATTGGCAAGCATCGCGCTGCCTCAGCTGTCGTCACTGCCAGTCAGGGCTTCAAAAACACGTTTGTACATCTTCTGGCACCATTACATTGAACCGTCACTGGGAAACAGGTGGCTGCAATTTAACTTGATGCTTTTGGTAGAGTAACACGCATTTACCCCTCTTAGCAAACTTCAAATACATGAGTAATGAGGTCAGACTCTTCCATGCAAGCATCCAAAAGTTCAACCCATCATCTGCAACAGTTAAATTACTTGTTTCTGTCTGCTGCAGGTTAACCCACATAATGGATATAGCTTCCAAAGAACTCCTCAGCAGACTTACACCATTAACAGTTGTCTAGAGATCACTATGGTTTAAAACGAGTTTTGGAAGAAAGATTCAAAGCATGTTTTAAAAATCAAACCACGGGGTTACCACTCTTCAAAAGCAATGAGCAACATTCCAAGGAATGTTTCACAGGGTTTCTTATTGCATGGATGCAAAATCCGTTTCTACATCTATTTTCTCAGAGAATGGGCAACTTGCCATTTCCAATCTATGTTTTACAGATTTGCATGAAATACAAGAGGATCTTTCTAGAGAATAGCCCAAATCCTCACATGCAAACATTAAACTCAAGATTCACAGCAACAATTAGCTCATTCATTCAATCTATCAACAAACCAACTGCTACTAACCTGAATTTAATTTGTCAAAACATTATGGATTCATGCAAATTGTTCATTCAAAAAACAAACTTAGACTAAGAAATGGATCTACTCATGCACATCATTCTACTTCAAACGAACTTTTTCTCAAGGCTTCAAAAACCATAAGAATGAATTCACACAATTCAAAAGCATCTCTACATATAATCAAACAAGGAGAAGAGCACTCTACCACCAAGTTTGAAAAGCATACTTCCAACAAGAATTAGTGAATCCAAACCCAATTTCCCTTGAAAAAACATCACACCATCCAGGATATAAATCCAAGTGCGTTCCAATTCCCATTTGATGTAGAATTCCTCTCCATCCCATCCAAAAACCGCATCTTAGTCGGGCTCTGATACCAATGTAAAGACCACTAGGGACAATCCCCTAAGATGATGATAGGAAAACACAAGAGAGACTGTGGAGCAAAACCACCCAACCAAACCTAGATCCCTCCTGGAGAATCCTCCTGGATCTAGCCCCCAAGCCATGCCAATGTGACAGCAAGAGGAGAAGAGCTCATCAGGTAACCTAGACCAAGTCGTCGACGGAATAATCACTACCTCAATATATAGAGAGTAGGATCCTATGCATGAGCACATGCAATCCCCATCCAGGTCAACTATAAATAGGTTACATCTCTACATGCATACCTCCTGTCTATATCAGTCACATGTACATGCACTACTCCATATGTCTCAATTAGAGTATCAGGGTCCTCTCAAGCTTACTAGTCACAAACAGGCCTCGACGTGGAATAAAATCTAGGCGTGACCAATAAACTCGAATACTAGAGGGCCGGTCTACCATATTAGGACTATTCCAGGACGTTAACCGAATATGGCCATAACACCAAGAATGTTGCCTCATGTACGGGAGACGGTTTGATCCACTAAGGAGTTGTTTGGTGAAGTCCCAATGATCAACCTCACCAAAACAAAGAAAGAGATGATAAATTATATGCACAACAATGTAATTCACAAGGGACGCAGTTTCACTGGTGTTTCCCAGTTCAGAGTCGCCTGTTCATAGTCGGCCTTTCCAGAATCATATTCTTATCTTGTCTTTTTTATATTGATAGAGGCAAAAAAATTAGACATGTTAGCTTGATAATCTCCTATGCATAGGCTTCAACACGCAACAGAGAGATAATAGAATAGAGAAACACCGCTTTTCATATGAATACATATTTGACCCATATTCAAAAAATTGAATTTAGATTCGGTGCACTAATCGTTTCAAGCATAATTTTTGTGAAGTTTATAGTTAAGTTTATGTTTGGCCTTTCCAAGATTTTAATTCCCCCCCCCCTTGTGAGACAAGATTTCTATGAATTTCGAGTTTCCCATATGTAAAGGTAGTTCTTCAAGTTTGCTTTAATTATTGTATTCTTACATGACACTAAATTGCATAAATTGAAAACTCATAGCTTTAGCCTTTGCAAAGATGCCACCAATGGAGATATGCAAAAGTGTTGTATGTGTTTAGCTTGTGAGTCCAATATTTCCTTTCACTACCTCCACTCTTTAATATGTGTGATGATTGTCCTACTACACATTATAAGACATCGTATTAGACAAATATGAAAGTCATTGTTTTTTTTTAATCTCTTCTCAAAGTTATTATTCATCGACTCCAAAGTAGGCCCTCGACGAAATTCAAGAATTCTTTCATGAAGATCCAAAGATAGGCAAAGAAACATTGAATAGAAGAATTTTTGCTCCTTTATGCGAGCTTCATCCCTAAATGTTCTGTTTAAGTCTTTCTTGTTATTCCTCAAGGTTGTCACTCTAGTGTTTACCTTGCACCAATAGAGGATAATAGTTGATACTTGTTGTCCATGACCATATTTTACTTGCGGCAATAAGCTCCCTCTCTTATCATGTCCCTATTCCCAACTATAGCAAGAATCTTGCTAAAAGAAGAAACCAACATGAGCACTCATGTTGATGATACAAAAAGGTACAAATCCAACATGAGCACTCATGTTGATGATACAAAAGGGACAAATCCACCTCAATATCTTTCACATTAGCATAAAAAATAATAGAAAAGAGCACAAATAGTCTTGGAAATCATGATGGTATAAGTCGTGCATTGGGCAAATGTGACTTATCAATGTTCATTTTCAATTAGGTTCAAATTCACGAGGAACAAAGGTTTTCCACATCTATTACAATCCAAAGGAGTGTGAAAAAATATTGCATAAATCACTATGAAACTTGAGATCGAAGTAGGTTTTGCTCATATAAGTACTACAACTGTCCGTACATTGTACTTCAGACGTGTGGAATCAAGTACAACAAGAAAATATGCATTCTACACAGAAATAGCCAATATCAAGAGAGAAAAGCTAGAGATAGTCATAGAATAGAAGAAGAAAGGTTCTTCACACCAAAAGAGAATATTATCAATAGTTTTTCCACACTGGTATACCCTTTTATAACAGGGATATCCCTAAATTTGGTAGCTTTCATTTACTTACCAAAAACCTAGTTTTACATGACTAGATGCCATGTATCTCTACCAAATCCGACCTTATCGCTTTATATACTTGTAATAAATAGTAATGACACTATTTTTAGGCCTTATTAATATAAAAATAAGTCTCTAAATTGAAATTTCACCTTGGCCTCCAAATTGCCAAATTAGACAATCATACATACACCTTTTTTTTTTTTTTTGAAAACTTTGAAAGATTTAACTTAGGGTTAGGACCCTGTATGTATACTTGGGATTCATAAACGTTCTTCAAGGTTTTCAAGCTTCACTTGATGAAGTACACTTGCCAAGCTTCCTTGAGAATTTCATTTGTCACATTCATCTTGATCACATGAAAAGTTTTCTTTGCCATCTTATCATTCCTTTCCAAGCCTACAACAATATCCATCAAATCATTCATCTAGAGTAAGACTCCATCCTCACCTTCCGAGTGAAATTCCGGTTGTGATAAATATGACATATTTTCTTTTAATTGTAAACTACATTTTTCTGCATAACAAATTACACGAAATTCAAAAACCCGCCAAATCGCAACGTAGCCAAAAACAGCGTTGCTGGTCTGGGCTGCTCAGTGCTGGGCGTATCCTGATGCCTCACTTTCCACAGCTATGGCTTTTGATAAAAATCTCAGAGACACGGTTTAGGACGATCTTGCCTCCTAAAGTGCCTAAGACTTGATTTAGGCATGTGGGTTTTCTGCACAGGCACCCTGATGGTCATAAAAACTCTGGCTTTGTAAGTTTCTTGACAGATTCTGCCAAGATGCTGGTTGAGTGGGTTTCAAAACCCATCCGAATTGTGATGGTCAGCCTATTTGGAGAAGCATTTGATGCGGCTAGGTCAAGCAGTATGTTTATGTGGCTACGTCAAGCATTAGGACTATCCAACACTGATGCTATGCCACAATGAATCTCATATTTGACCAGTATTTCTGTCAAATTCATCATAAATAACTAGTGGTCACAGCTAAGAGTTTCAATGGGCCCAGTGGCAATTCTATGGGACATGGAAAATTGTCCAGTGCCAGGGGAGATTAATGCCGTGGATGTTGCTGGCAACCTTCGCACGGCATTGCTACTGCATCCCGCAGCCGGAGGTTCGGTGACAATGTTTGCTGCATATGGTGACTTCAACCATTTCCCCAGAAAAATTAGGAAAGGCTGCCAAAGAACAGGTGTGAACCTTATTGATGTGCCAAATGGAAAGAAAGATGCATCTGACAAGGCAATTCTTGTGGATATGCTCCTCTTTGCTCTCGACAATCCCCCTCCTTGTACCGTCTTCCTTATATCCGGAGATGTAGATTTTGCCTCTGCTTTACATAAGTTGGGGCTAAGGGGCTACACAATTGTTCTCGCTATTCCTTCGAGGGTGGGAGTCGCCTCCGCTTTATTTAGTGCGGGAAGGTATGTATGGGATTGGCCTAGTGTTGCCTGTGGCAAAGGTTTTGTTCTAGCGAATGCGTTTCAAGCAGGCAAGTCTTTATGTGCAGGCCATGAGATTAATTGTTGTTTTGCTCGACAAAGGGCTGGTTGGATTGCAATTGACGATTCTGACCAACCAAAACATGAGTTTGCCCTCCCGGATTCTTCACAGAGGAACATTTTGAAGAACAAAGGCTATGCTGCATTTCGGAGTCAGGATTATACTGTGGATGGCCTCAGGCCTGAGGTGTATAGAAGCTTCAAGTCGGATGCAATCATTAATGAAAGTAATTCCTATTTGCCTGAAAATGATCAACCGGTCAGTGCTGCTATTGAGTTGAGTTCTTTTAAGAAATCTCTCATTGATCGGGCTATTGGAGGGGATGCACTTCAAGAACAGAATGAGGGTGTTGAGCTGATCAATCCAAGGGTGAGTGATCGAACTTCGAGGGTTGAGCCAGGAGATCTCGGGGTCCTGAAAAGACAACTAGTCAAACTCATCAGTCGGCATGGGGGCAAGTTAAGGCTGCAACGTGTTGCAACACAATATTGCGTGTTTTTCGGGAAACCCTTGATCATGGCCGAGTATGGATTTCCCAAGCTTGCTCGTTTGATTGGAAGGATGCCTGAGACGTTTCTCATTAAAGGAAAATGCAGTAGAAAGACTTTGCATCTAACAAAAGAAGCTATGCAATCTGCAAACAAGTACAAAGGAAAAAATGGTTGCTGGCTTAAAATCCAGCAAACGAGAGGGAAGAAGAGGTTGCTTGCTAAATCCAGCCGACAAGCGCAGCTGTCAAAGAGCATGAAGTAGGACTGAGATTGGAGGCATTTAAGCGAGATTTACAAGAATGCATGTAAGATTCTTGTTGGTAGCTTATTGACACTCTATCAAGTATGATATGCGAGGCATGTGGACTACACCGCTTTAGGATATAACACCCTTGAAAGCCTTTTTGAAAAGGTAAATGATGGTACTGTTTTGAAGGAAGGAAAAGGATTAGGCAGAGAGTCTCTTATTGCAAAGTGTGCCATCATAAGGAACTTAGTGCGTGATCGGTATGCAGCTCTTGAATGATCGGCAACCTGGTGATTCATGAATTCGGATAGCTCACACTTCAAGAAGAGCAGATAAGGACCTCTTTGTTTCTAGTGTATCATAGGTCGAATTATGCAACCTTGATGCAAAAGCCAACGTCAAAAAAAGATTGACTTGAAAGACCAGCTCAAAAGCCAACCTGAGTTTGAGGAATTGAGCTGGTCTTTCAAGTCAATCTTTTTTTGTTTTGTATCCAGATCTAGTACTCAAATTTACTTGTAGTTTGGAGAGAACTGATCTTGCATCTTATTCTCCATATGTTCATGCTTGATTTGTGCTCCTTGACGTTGGGCTGGCACATCCTTTTCAAGAATATGGACATTAATGCAGATATACTTGACACACTTCATGGTGGCTCGGAATTATGGAGAACCAACACAAGAAGTATCAAAAGCTCCTCATCTGTTAGCCGTAGAATCAGTACCACATAATCCTTAAGCTTGGAGTTGTGATACAATCTTGAAGGCCCACACCTCTACTAATCCACCTTGTAATTAGCTAACTTCAGCTATGTGCGAGATACAAATTGTCCAGAAGAAGTACATAGAGTTAATCAAAGAGATGATCTGATGTCCATGCTCCAATATTCGTATGTAGTAGTCCTCCAATAAGTGGTGAGTTGGTCACAACTTCCTCCTCTTTCATTGAGGTCAAGAGTTTGATTCTAATCCACAAAACAAATTAGAGATGTATTGACAAGCTTGCTTAAATAGTATTTGGTTACTTGAATGTACTTCATACTTTTGACATCTTTTGCTTATGCTTGGTGATGTTACCCAGTAGTTATTCTGATACCTTTTGTTTGTCATTCCCTAAGTTTGTAGAATTGAGCTAGCCTTTGGCCCTTTGCTAGGTGTCACTTTCCTTTGCTTTCTAAAGGGTAGTAGGCTCTTGAACATGTATGATACTTGCATCGATGCATAATTGGCTTCAAAGTTTGTAGATTTTTTCTTCTCTCTAGTAGACTTTGTAGCACAATGGAGAGTATGTGACCCATGGAATTGTCAAGGTTTTTCTCTTTTTTCCTAGGCTTGTGTTTTGCCAGCATTTTCTCTATTCTCTCTTTCAAGAAAATCTCCATTCGAAAGTATTATAACAATCTCATTTTCTGCTTATTATTGTCCTTCAAGATTAAGTGCTCAAATGCGAGCAGCTGGCTTGCAATGTTGGCCAGAATCGGACCTGTTGGCAAAAGAAAAAACATGGCACATGTAAGACCCCTCGAATTCACACACTACCAATGAGTACAATACTGCAGTAACATTGCTACCAACTGTGAAAAATTGTCAACTAGTAGTATTTTCCTAACTTGAGATTTTGTAGGCCTATGGCCAAATAAAAGTTAGAGATAGGTTCATACATGTATGTAGAGGCCCAAAGTATGTGTACACTACTTTTGAGGTCACATTAATTAGAGGAGGTCGAGTGTGGAGCTCTTCTATTGGCTCATAATTTGGTGCATTCCTATTTGACCAAATTTCTAGGTATATGGGTGAATCCTATTGGACCCCAATTTTAGCCTATCATAAGACAAGTGGCCAAGAGGCACTATGGCTGCTATAAATAGCCATCTCCACGAGTATGTGAACATCTCATTTTCATTCTATTGAATGAATGTTATGCTCTTTGAAGATCCATCTTCTTCTCTCTCACTTTTTTGTTCATATCTTGCATTCTAGCCACTAGAATTGTGATTTCTTTGTTGCTATGGCTTCACACGTGTGAAATGCAGGTTGTAGGCTCTGAAGTACGGACAGGGACAGCAAGTTTCTGTTTGTGGAAGCTTATGATCAGATTTTGATGTTTAGTTGATGTTTAGTATGCTTAACATCACAATTTCTATCATTTTTTCAATCTAGATGTGCATAACTTCCATGGCCAAGATCTTTATGAAACTTTAGCATCTTTTGGATCTGAGTTTTTCACATGGTATCAGAGCATTAGGCGGCCAAATGTGCAGGTTTTGCCAGATTTAGAAGAGATTTGTGGGCGAGTTTGCTTTTGTAGCATTCCAATCAAGTTTCTAGCTAAAAATCTTGTTGATTTATGTGTAGAAATTGGATCTTTGTGATCAAAACATCATTTGTATGCATTTCAATTGAAGTAGGGCGAATTCCCTCTGTACTTATCAGAATAAGGAGACAAAAATTGTTTTGGAAAGAGGGAGATGCAAGATCCAACAAGATCCTATTAGTTTTCCATTCTAGCATATAGTTTTTTGATTCAATTTCTTGCTTCTTCATGTCAAAAACTTCAAAATTGATGTAACCCTCTGATTTTCAGTTTGCTGAATGATTCAAGAGTGTATTTCAATCTTAGGAGTGAGGGAAAAGCAAGTATATTGAGGTTTGGTCTTGGTTTGATCAAGAAATCATAAAACTAGTGGCTAAAATTAAGGAAAAAGTGAGGAAAAGAGAGAAAAAGTAAGGTTTTAGGTTCCAAATCTTTGTGATTTCTTCTTGTGTTTCATTTGTTGATTCAAGAGAGTGCTTAGTGCATTGGAACAGGTCAAAGATCAGAGATCAATCATTGCAACATGGCTACAAATGGAGGCTACATGTTGGAAAGCAATGATAGGCTTACCTCCCTCAACTATTCTACTTGGAAAGTAAGGATGGAGTCTTTGCTTGAGATGAATGAGTTGATGGATATTGTTGTAGGTGTGGAGGAGAGACCTTTGGCACCTCAAGAACAATTGAGGTATGACAAGAGGGCAAAGAAAGCCCTTCACATGATCAAGATGAATGTGACAAATGAGCTTATCAAAGAGGTTGGTAAGTGCACATCATCTAGTGAAGCTTGGGAAGCCTTGAAGAAGGTTTATGAATCCAAGTCTACTTCTAGAGTGTTGACTTTAAGAAGGCAAATCTTTTCTTGTATGCAAAAGAAGAGTGAGAATGGACATGCTTTTGTTTTGAGAGTTAAAGCATTGAATGATGAGTTAGCATGCATTAATGATGGCATAAATAATGAGGAGCTTGTTCAAGTGATTCTCAATGGCTTGTTGGATGATCATGCTAATCTTGTTCAAAGTTATGCTATCCAAAAATGTTTACCAAGTGTTGGAGACTTGCAAGAGGTCTTGTTGGCTGAAGAATTCAGGTTGCAAGCAAGAGTGGGAGCATCTTCTACATCTCAAGGAGGAGAAGAGGAGGCAATGTTCTCTAAAGGCAAGTTCAAGGGCAAAGGTAAAAGCAATTGGTCTAAAGGGCAAGACCAAGGTGAGCACTCTACTTTTGGCAAAAAGAAGGATAGATCTAAGCTAAAATGTTTCTATTGTGGAGTCAAAGGGCATTTTGCTAGTGATTGTTTTAAGAAAAAGAGGGATCAAGGGGAAAAGCAAACCAATCTAACTATTGATGAGGGTGGGGATGAGCTTCTTTCAAATGATGCTTTTGTTATGTCATCTTGCTTGTTGGCTAATCATGGAGACATTGATCCTTGGTGGATTGATAGTGGAGCCACTTCTCATATGACATATCATAAAGAGTATTTTTCATCTTTAATGGCATTTGATGGTGATAGGAAGGTAATCTATACCGCAAATGATGGTGAGTGTGCAATCAAGGGGATTGGCACAATTCCTATTTCACTTTCTACAAATAGGAATATAGAATTGAAAGATGTTTTGCTCATTCCATCCATTACCAAGAACTTACTTAGTGTAAGCCAAATGCTTGACAAAGGATTCAAAGTTGAGTTTGATGGTGATGCTTGCTTGATCAAAAAGGGGTGTAGTATCATTGCAAAAGGGAAAAGGCAAGGGAAATTGTTCAAGCTTGATGCATGTGTTGTTGCTAACCAAGTTGGATGCATGGCAAATGAACAAATGTCAATTCAAGAGGTATGGCATAAAAGGATGGGACATCTCAACTACAAGGCCTTGGAGGTAATAGCCAAAAAGGAGGTAGTAAGGGGACTTCCCAAGTCTCTTACTTGCTTGAATCATGTTTGTGAAGAATGTGCTTTGTCTAAATCACATAGATTGCCATATACTAGATCTATATCTAGATCTAAGATGCCTTTTTCTCTCTTGCATTCGGATATTCATGGTGTTACTACAATTAGCAATGGAGGTGCTAAGATGTATGTAACTTTCATTGATGATTTTAGTAGATTTTGTTGGGTTTATCTACTAAAGAGCAAGGATGAGGTGTTTGATGTGTTTGTCAAGTTCAAAGTTGCTATTGAGACTCAATTTACAACCAAAATCAAATGCTTGAGGAGCGACAATGGTGGTGAATACATTTCTAACAAATTCAAAGCCTTTTGCGATGAGCATGGGATCAAGAGGGAGTACACATGTCCAAGAACACCACAACAAAATGGAGTGGCCGAGAGGAAGAATAGAACCTTGTGTGAGAGTGCAAAGGCAATGAGATTGAATGCTAATCTTCCTAAACCTTTTTGGAGTGATGCTTTGTTGTGTGCAAATTTCCTATGCAATAGATGGCCAAGTGTTGTATTGGAAGGAAAAACCCCTTTTGAAGCTTTGTTTGGTACGAAGCCTAATGTCAAGTTTCTAAGAACTTTTGGATGCATTTGCTACTTCAACATTACTCTTGATGATAGAACTAAGGAGGATCCATCTTCAAGAAAGGGCATTTTTGTTGGTTATAGTGAAGTAAGCAAAGCATATAGGATTTATGTTCCTTCAATCAAGAAAGTGTTCACAAGTAGGGATGTCATTTTTGATGAAAGTAACATTCCAAAAGTTGTTTCAAGTGATGATGGTGTTGTTGCAACTAATGTGCTTGATGACAATGGAGTTGATGACACATTGGATGTGGATGTTGAAGAAGCCTCTTCAAGTCAAATTCCAAGGAGAACTCCAAGGCATAAAGTGAAACCCTCAAGGCTCACTTATGATGGCAAAGGTAAGCAAGTGGTGGATGGATCCAACTATGCTTTCCTAACTTCTTTTGATGTACCTTCATGTGTAGATGAAGCAAGGCAAGAAGAGGAATGGATCCAAGCAATGGATCTTGAGTTTGAAGCACTTATGAAGAACAACACATGGAGATTGGTGGAGCTTCCAAAGGGCAAAAGTGCAATTGGATGCAAATGGATCTTCAAGGTAAAGACAAATCAAGATGGATCTATCAACAAGTTGAAGGCAAGGTTGGTGGCTAAAGGTTATGCTCAAGAGCATGGCATTGACTATGAGGAAACCTTTGCACCCGTGGCAAAGATGGTGAGCATAAGAGTAATCATTTCCCTTGCAACTCTTTATGGATGGGATCTTTGGCAATTAGACATTTCTAATGCTTTCTTGAATGGTGATCTTGAAGAGGAAGTCTACATGGAGCAACCCGAGAGCTATGTTTCTCATAGCAAGCCTAATCATGTGTGTTTTCTACAAAAAAGTTTGTATGGTCTTAAGCAAGCACCAAGGAGTTGGTATGCTAGGCTTAACTCTTTTCTACTTTCTCAAAACTTCACTATGAGTGAGTATGATCATTCACTTTACTTTAGAATTAGTGCTAATGATGTTACAATCCTTCTAATTTATGTGGATGACATTATTTTAAGTGGAGGGAACAAGGAAGATATAGAAGATATCAAGAAAGCACTAAAAAAGGAATTTGAAGTGCATGATCTTGGTCTTTTGAGCTATATCTTAGGAATAGAAGTAATTAGAACTTCTCAAATCACTTTTATTTCACAAGAGAAGTATGCTATTTCTATTCTCAATAGATTTCATATGGTAGATGCAAATCCTATTGATACACCTATGGAATCACATGTAAAGCTAACTATAAGAGGTAATGAAAGATCCTTCGAGGACATTACTCTCTATAGGAAGCTAATAGGTTCTCTTATATATCTAACCATCACAAGACCTGATTTATCTTATTGTGTTGGTAGATTAAGCCAATTCATGCAAGATCCTAGCATAGAACATTGGAAACTAGGAAAGAGGATCTTGAGATACATCTCGGGAACAAAAGATTTTGGCATTGTTTATAGAGGCTCATCACCTAACTTATTTGGTTTTTCAGATTCAGATTTTGCAGGAGACCTTATGGATAGAAAATCCATAAATGCACATGCTATTTTCATAGGTGATGGAGCTATCTCATGGATGTCGAAGAAACAAGCAACTATATCACTTTCTTCTAGTGAGGCCGAGTACAAAGCTTTGACATCATGCACAAAGGAGATGGTGTGGATCAAGAGGATGATTATGGAGCTTCATTTGCTGGATTTTTCAGAGAGTCCAATCATCTTTTGTGACAACCTTTCAGCCCAAAGTCTAGCAAGCAATCCGGTTTTCCATGCAAGGAGCAAACATATCGAGGTGGCTTACCATTTTGTGAGAGAACAAGTGTTGGCAAAAGAGATCAAGCTTGAACATGTCCCATCAAAGGAATGTGTGGCTGATATCTTTACCAAAGCATTGGGAAAGGACTTATTTTTCAAGCATAGAACAAGTCTTGGTGTACTTTCTAAATCTATGCTAAAACTAGTTGAAGAGGGAGTGTGAAAAATTGTCAACTAGTAGTATTTTCCTAACTTGAGATTTTGTAGGCCTATGGCCAAATAAAAGTTAGAGATAGGTTCATACATGTATGTAGAGGCCCAAAGTATGTGTACACTACTTTTGAGGTCACATTAATTAGAGGAGGTCGAGTGTGGAGCTCTTCTATTGGCTCATAATTTGGTGCATTCCTATTTGACCAAATTTCTAGGTATATGGGTGAATCCTATTGGACCCCAATTTTAGCCTATCATAAGACAAGTGGCCAAGAGGCACTATGGCTGCTATAAATAGCCATCTCCACGAGTATGTGAACATCTCATTTTCATTCTATTGAATGAATGTTATGCTCTTTGAAGATCCATCTTCTTCTCTCTCACTTTTTTGTTCATATCTTGCATTCTAGCCACTAGAATTGTGATTTCTTTGTTGCTATGGCTTCACACGTGTGAAATGCAGGTTGTAGGCTCTGAAGTACGGACAGGGACAGCAAGTTTCTGTTTGTGGAAGCTTATGATCAGATTTTGATGTTTAGTTGATGTTTAGTATGCTTAACATCACAATTTCTATCATTTTTTCAATCTAGATGTGCATAACTTCCATGGCCAAGATCTTTATGAAACTTTAGCATCTTTTGGATCTGAGTTTTTCACACCAACCGATTTCTCACATGTACTTGGTACGGGCCATACGCGCTCCGTGTACTCCACCCATCCCCGGTGTTGCTCCGGATCGTCCCTTTCTCGGGTAGAGCACCACAAGGGGTGCAACATGTGGGCTACGGCGTGGATGGGTCGGTGGAAGTACTCCCATCTGGCCTCCCAGATATGTGAGATCTCGCGCCTCCTACAGCAGACAAATCACAACAATCACTAAACCATAGCATAAAAGCTGGCACCATGGACACCACCTCCGTATCGCCGAGTAGATGCCTGCCAACTATTCACTTGTGAAGATCGGATGCCCACAACTCTCAGAAAAAAAATTTGCCTCCTCCACTGCTGGCGCGGTTCTGTCCGCAAGGAGGAGGCCCGAAATCAGGTAAGTCGTTTTTTTTACACGATTCTGAAGCACAATTCGCTGCAGCGAATTGCGATTCGCAAATTCGCGATTTGCGAATCGTGAAGCCAGCGAATCGTGATTCAGGGCATCTATGATTAGAAAACAAGAACGATGTGGTATTGTACCACAAAGGCCTTGCCATGTCATATTGTCATATTTTTACTCTATGTCAATCTTACAATTTTGGTATTAATTTTGTGATATTCATAAGTTTTTTGTTAGATACCAAATCATTGTCTTCATTCAAATTTACAAAACCTACAATTTTGGTATCAGTTTTGTGATAGGCATAAGTTTCTTGTTAGTTGCAAAATTTGTCTTCATAAGTTTCTTGTTAGTTGCCAAATCATTGTCTTCGTTCAAATCTACAAGTTTAGCAAAAGTAATCAAAATTAACAATTGCAATCTGTCATGTGCCAATCTTAGCATTACTACACCTAATCATCTTTTTCTCACCAAAAAGAAGGCGATTTGAGATTAAAAATAAATTTTCGAAGTTTTAAGTTTGATGGAGATACTAGTAAAGTAGAGAATCTACTTGCATGGATTATGAATCTTGATATTATTTGTGAAGAAATTAGATAGTCCAATTATTATAAATGATGTAGAAAAAGTGTATCAACCCACACACTCACTTTATAGCATAGGCCAATGCAGTCCTTGTTTTGAAGGTGATGGCCAGAAACCAACAAAATTGCACTCTTGGGTAAAATTTTAGTTTGCCAACCTAGGTGCCATGCCTAGGATTTCAACCTACAAGGCCACCTGCTTCAAGTTTATTGCCTCACTTCCATTTCTCAAATTCACTTGTTTGGCATCAATATAGACCTAGTGGACATTTTGCAATGATATCCATATTGAATCACTCAAGCATTCAAATCATGTTGTCTACCATTATAATTAGCAAACTATAAAATGAACTGCTTGACACTAATACCACTCCATACTATCATGTCAATAGACTATAGTGGCATGTGGAAGTCGACTCAAAAAAATTGTTTTAGGGATGAAAACACCAAACCATGTAAAGAACTATTATTTGATCTCATTGAACTCCTAGACCCATATCGACATCGCAAACAAATCCAATGGACTTCCATGAATTATTTTGATGCCTCATACGTCAAAATCTATAGGGAGTTTCCTTGTCCACCCTCAAACCCCAATTCTAAGCACATGCAAAGCAATCAAGATATGAAGAAAATTCTTCTTTCATGTCACACATAAGTTCGTTAGAATAAAGCCTAGATTCATAATATTATGCATGCTACAATCATGGTCTAACAATAACATCCACTAATCCTAAGTCTCCACATGTTCAGGCTTACCTTTCTCTCTCTTTCTTTTTTTCTCTCACAAAGATAGCAGCAACAATCAAATTCAACAAATATTAAAATAACAAAAACATATGAGAGATGGAGGAAGAGGAAAAACAAGGACATCAAATTTCCAAGATGGTAGAGGTTCCACCTTCTTTGATTGAACATAAAAAATCAATTGCAATGTACCACTATTTATAGTGGATTTTGGGCACTTGGCCTCAATGGCTATTGACCAATTTCTAGCTCCCTTACTATTCAGATTTGAATTTTGGTGGGAATGGACCCTCCATTCACTAACTGGACTTTAGGCCTCTAAACCATCTACTCTTGCAAATAGCCTAAAAGTCTCCTTTATTGCTATTTGATCAAAAAACAATGTGATCACTGGGTTGGACTTACACACGTAGGGTGCCAATAGTTAGAATCAAAGTAGAACTACTGTGATACTGTCATGTGGGCTCAATTAGTGGATTAGGACCAGTTGGCCTTGCCACGAGGCAAGTTGACGGGACACATGTCCTGTCAACAGTAACCTGGGCCATGCATGGGTTGCCAAAGAAGAACCTATATGTATGGTGTACTTTGTTTTTGAAAATATAGTTGCTATGTGAGTTTGGTGTGGGAGAGTGCTTTCTGTGTGGGTGTTACCGTGTTTCTTTATCTGTGATCCTATTTTAAGTGAATTTTAATTTGGTATAAGAGCCTGATAGGGATTGTACATAGTGAAGACTCTATGATAGTTGTTGAAGAGAGCTTCGGGAGAACATTTTTTCGAAAGTTTGGGGTTTACAACGGTTAGAGAGCAGAAAGTGAAGCACCGGTGCATTGCTTCGGGCATACGGAGTCTTGCCTAACTTAGTACATGGATCCTTTGCCTATGCATAACAACAGATAGCATCAAAAAGTGGTGAAAACCGCAAATTTTGCAATTAGTTTGTGAAAAAGATAGAATCGACGATATTTTCATTGTTCATGGACCGTTTTGGATGTCGTAAGGACATGAAGGTAGTCGTTCTAAGCCATTGGTTAGCCATGGAGAGACTCCAAGCTTTCTGTCAGAGAATTGCTCACTATTGGAGAACCTTGCAGTTTTTCAAGCAAAAGTGAAAAAAAAAAAAAAAAAAACTACTTTTCTAGGTTGGCCTTATCTCACCAATTTTCCATGGTTTTTTTGCCAATTGAAGGCTCTACGGTTTCATAATGACTAGAGCGACCTTAGTCTAAGGATCTGATTGCACCCAAAAAAGATGAGGTAGATCAAGGCAAAAGTGGCCTTGGAGGGCGCAACCGCCATAGTTGTAGAAATTGCTTCAACCCAAAATTTTTTGGGTAACTGAGTATTAGACATCATGGATCATGCTGCTTCCAACAGTATTCGATTCTTTCTTTCAGCCACTCACTTATGTTGTGGTGTGTAGCTGGCAGTGAACTGATGGTGCACGATGCATGAAGATAGGTAGTCCCCCATTTCATCAGACATATACTCTCCCCTAGAATCAGACTGCAGGGTCTTGATCCTCTGCTATATCCATCCTAGATAGATTTAGGATGAAGAATTGTAAAGGCATTGAGACTCCAACGGAGCAACATGTAAAAGCATCTATTGATGTTGATGAAGCATCCTTTGAGGACATCACTTTATATAGAAGGCTTATAGGCTCCTTAATCTATCTGACTATAACTAGACCTGATCTTAGTTATAGTGTTGGAAAGTTAATCCAATTCATGCAAAGTCCCTTGGTATCACGTTGGAAAATGGCCAAAAGAGTCATAAGATATATCTCATCATCTAGGAATTTTGGCATATTGTACAATGGGACTAATCTTGGCTTAAGAGCCTATAGTGACTCGGATTTTGTGGGTGACAAAGTGGATCGAAAGTCTACAAGTACATTTGCTACTTTCTTATGTGATGGAATAGTATCATGGCTTTCCAAAAAGCAAGATACAATTTTCTTATCTTCCATAGAATCTGAGGATAAGGCCTTGACATCAACATGAAAGGAGGTCTTATGGCTCAAGAGGCTATTGGTGGAGCTTCATGTCATGGAGGAGGAAGTGCCTATCATCTATTGTGACAACCAATCAGTCCAATCACTTTCTACTAGTCCTACATTCTATGCAGGGAGCAAGCACATCGAGATTGCTCATCATTTTGTGAGGGAAAAGGTGTTTGTTAAGCTAAGACCTTCAATTGGAGTAATTGATAAAAGTATCATAATTTCCAAAGCTAGATTTGAGGAGTGTGAAAAATTGCCCATGTTGGCAAATTTAGCTATGTCAAATACTGTAAATTATGTACATAGTGGGTCCCACACATGTTAAGCCATGGAGCCGCTTGGAAAACCTACCCTAGTGTAGGTTAGATCAACTCTAAAGAGTAGGTCAAGTCAATTTGGTAGTGATTCATACTTTATAGGATCTAATTCCTAGATTTGTGGTGGAGATTAACCAACTAGCCACCTACTTGGCATGACTCTTGGAATGAGGCTAGGTTGGAAAATTAGGTGTCTAGTTTTTGCAATAGATTGATTAGCAAACACCCAATCACTCTTGTGGATCTTGTGTAGATCTTTTTTAGGGTCCTAAAACACTGTACTTTCACACCATCATTGCAAACAACTGAGAAGGCGGAAGTCCAAAAGACAAATTGCCATTATAAGTTTCTGGAATTTCTTGCACCACAAGTGAAACTCCACACATATCAAACAATTTTTTTTGTTTACTTGACAATGGAAGAGTTTCAATGAGCTTTGAAATTCTCCATTCTTGTATATGTGCTACATCTTTTGACGTAAAATCATTTCGTCCACAATCTCGACCACACTATCATCATTGTCCGAAGTAGTAAGATGATCAATGGTCCACATTGGATACATTCTAGAACTAAACAACAAGGCGCTCAAGTTTTAGTATTGTTTTTAGCGTTTTTTGAAAGATAGAATTGAACATGGGGTGCAAGGGGAGCGAAACCCTCGAGCCTCGGGTCTGTCCGTTGACCTTGGAAGAAGCCTTGTAACTTTGAATGATTTTTCAAAAGAATTATATCGGGGGTTATTTCGAGGTCCTGGAGATTTTAAAACACCCAAAATCAATCTGCTTTCCGAGAGTTATATTGAGTGTTATAATGAGGTCAAAGACGTTTCAATTTACTCTGCTAATTGATGGTAATACTGAGACTGATGAAAAATATGGCACCTCGATATAAGCCTCGTAATGTTACAGAATGCAAATGGATTTTGAAAATTGTTGTTTATTAGCACATTGAATTACATTTTCTATCAACATTAGGGGCCATATACACAGTGAAAATAGAAAATTATGTATCACAACAATATCATAATCACAATTTGTGTATTCACGTGCATCGACTTTTGGTTTGATGTCGCATAGTCAAATAATAAAGTACAATTGCATATGTGAGCAATGTGATTAATATTACAATAAGTTGCAATACATCATACTGTCTCACTTATTCATTTCCTCTTTATCATTTGTCGCATCATCATGCAACAAATCCGCCAAACCAAACGATTCTATCTTTAATTCTACCTAGACATCTCCTACAGTTTCGTTATTAATAGGTTGATCCTCACAAGTTGATGGCGATGGTGACAATGAGAACAATCGAGAAGTTGTGTCATGCGATATCGATCCATCTGGTGATGATGCATCACTATCAAAATCATCGTTTGCACGTCCTTTGAAAATGTGTCATCTTCATCATCATGATCTTGTTCATGTGCATCAGTTGGCAGTCGCATGTCCTCCATGACATCTCTGTCCTCAAAAATTCTTTTACTTCAAGGAGTGACTTGAATCATGTGCCACAATCTAGGATCTGAATAGTCGGGGTGAAAAAACACTTGTAGTTGATCAATGTTACCATAAACATTAACTCATTAGTATCTATGTTACAATTGTTTGGGTATACGCACATAACAATTTTTGTATACTCAAAGTCAATTGATTGACATAAAAAAAGCATTGACTATTTGACTCACATTATTGAGGAAAAACAAACGTATCACTTTGATCTATTCAAAGCTTGGTGGAGTCAATGGCAAAATAACCATTATCATCTTTCCTCACAATCGTTGTTAGGACCGTTACAAATAACTTTAGACCATTTTACATCAAATATGAAAAAGTTGAATTGCCTAAATTCAACTTCTAAAATTTCATTAATGGTCCTACAATAATCAAGTTGAGAAGAGAGTAGATTGGTGTCAACCGTGCTTTTGCTCAAATCTCTTGGGTCATATTTGCCATGACTCCACAATCCTATGTGTTTCTATTTTTATCAATGTGCTCCATATGGAAATGCCGTCCATGCGTCCACAATGCATTGTATTTTTTTGTACGAGGAAGAACAAAATGTGTTAGAGAAATAATGAATCTTGATCGATGACGTCATATTCCAAGCTATATTAACTACATCACACGATATCAATCAAATACATAAAAATGGTTAAACATGTGAACAATTTACATAGCTTACATGACCCCTCTCTCTCTCTCTCTCAACAATTTACATAGCTTACATGACCCCCCCCCCCCCTCTCTCTCTCTCTCTCTCTCTCTCTCTCTCTCTCTCTCTCTCTCTCTCTGTTACTTCCTCGTAGTCTGCCATGGCTTGTCTAAGGGCATCGCGTAGCCAATTAAGTGTCATGTCCTTGGGTAGAAGGGCAAGGTCATGTGGGTATGGTTGCCTTCTATGCCCTCTCATGAATGTGGCTAGCAGTTGTTCTATGAGCTTAGGCCTCTTCATATCTCGAAATCCACTTTTGCATTTCTTCACTATTAAGAATTCAAAACTTATTCACCTTCTCCCTAAAGGACTCAATCATTTTCTTAATCATTCCTTTTCCTTGAGGAACCTCCCCAACAACACATTCATCATCCTTATTATCCCAAAGACGAGGAATTGATATGAGCAAGGAACTCTATGATAGAAACCATGGATTATTGTACTAGCCACCCTTCTGCCATGCTGCCCCCAAGCCTTGATCTTTGTCTTATGAAGCCTTTCAATGTTTTCATAGATCATCCCAAAAAAAACATCCATCGACTATGGACAGTGCCTGCATTGAGAGAATGCCAAAACCACAATACTAATAGTCTAGGATTGACTACGAATAGCCAAATTGCGAAAGTAGATGATGTACCTACAATAGCCACCTCATATACCAAATGCACAATAAGATGCATTTGAATGGTGAGAATCGATGTGGAAAAGAGCTTCTCAATCAAACATATTGCCTGGATTGAGCTTTGTCTTGCCACCTCAATGGATGCTAGCGGTATCTCCTTGTACCTACAACAGCCACCTCATATACCATATGCACAATAAGATGCATTTGAATGGTGAGAATCGATGTGGAAAAGAGCTTCTCAATCAAACATATTGCCTCGATTGAGCTTTGTCTTGCCACCTCAATGGATGCTAGCGGTATCTCCTTGGATGAAATTTATCTTCATAAGTTAATTAAACAACAATTCAATACGCGTTAGTTAAATCATCTCCCAAAAAATTAATGTGATTTGCATCGATCATAACTCACTAAACCATTGATTTTGTAGATTGCACTCCTGAGCTCTTCTATTAGAAACCCTCCCAGCACCAAGGGGAGCACAAACTACATACACAAAAATAGTGTGGTCATTGAGATACATATATGTCTATTGGAACAAGACATGCTATAAATTGCAACATTCAGGGGGCCTAGGCAACATAAGAAAGACATGCCAACATGTAAGAATTTATGCCATTCACGAGACTTTGGTCCACTTAGCTCGTTGTCCCATGTGAAGGCACCCTTTAGGCATTACATGTGTCAAGTTGGAGTTTAAAATGAGGGTATTGCCTTCTTTACAATGGTTTCTTCCAACCTAGAGAATATCCATGGAGCCTTTGGGAGGACAATTCTATTCCCAATCATTTGTAGCCATAATCAACCATCTTTTCCATTTTGTTCAAGTCGTCTCATGGGGCTTTTTTGTCTTTCGCACCAATCATGTGCTCCAAAATAATTCTTCCTACATTCTTGAATATATGTGTTGTCCAATTCTGGGAACGACATGGAATATTTTAGAATATGGTAAGAGGCTTCTGCAATAAGCCCAAACACTACACAACTGAAGTAGAGAGTTGGAAGTATTAGAAACAGGCCA
The DNA here is from genome assembly GCA_029204225.1 of Diphasiastrum complanatum. Taxonomy (NCBI): domain Eukaryota; kingdom Viridiplantae; phylum Streptophyta; class Lycopodiopsida; order Lycopodiales; family Lycopodiaceae; genus Diphasiastrum; species Diphasiastrum complanatum. Next base: position 8,081 of record MU834247.1, on the reverse strand, counting down.
ACACTTGGCATCCTACGTGTGTGAGTCCAACATTGGGCCTTAGGCTCATAAGTGCCATGGAGCACAATTATTAAATAAAGTATTTTAAACTTAGCTTTTGTAAATTTCCTAAGTTGAGAAACACAACTTGTCCTCAAGAAACACAAAGTGATCTTGACGGTCAAGATCGTGATCACGATGGAACTTCAGTAGCCAATCAGAGTGAAGGGGGCTCGCCTCTCAAATCCATAAGAGGGAGCCATTTCCTTTGTATTCGATCATCTTCCTATCTATCCTAATAACACTCTATCAGTTTTACTTTCGACTCTCTCTCTCTCTCTCTCTCTCTCTCTCTCTCTCTCTCTCTCTCTCTCTCTCTCTCTCTCTCTCTCTCTCTCTCTCTCTCTCTCTCTCTCTCTCTCTCTCTCTCTCTCTCTCATTAAGAAAATCATGGAGTGATCATTAAGATCCGTAGGTAGGATTTCTTTCATTGTTCACCTCCCTTGAGAAGATCAACCTCTTGAGGAGAAAATCTAGAGCCAAAGATGCCTAGATAAGAACAAACAAACCAAACCAAGAAAAGATCAAAAAGAGAAAAAGCATCAAAGATGAACAACACACAAATCTAGGCAAGGTGCAGGAGCTTCAGTCTGAAGCGTCCCAATGGCTTGCCCCCCTCCAGGCGCAATTGCAGATTTATGAAGCAGAAAACGCACGCTTGGGAGCGGAGGTGCAGGGCTTGCAACACAAAAAAACATGATTTTTGTGCATGACATGTTTTTTGGCTTTATAAAGAATATGATGAATTCTTTTCAAAGCATTGCATTGATTCTTTAGCTTATTTTGTAATGTTTAATTTTGTTTTGATTATAGCTACATAAGGACACAAATAACAATGATAAGGACAATCTTCCTTAAAATCACAATGTGTAATCTATTAAGTGAAGCTATCAATGCCATACAAAAATGTACCAAAAGAGAGTGGAACACACGTCGATAATTGACACGAGCTCAGGTTATACTATTATTATGTATTATTATCGTATATTGTATTTATCATTATATATAATAATGTATATCATATTATATACTATTATTTGAAGATTATAGTATTTCATAGTACTCTTAATTGTAAGTGCTTAGGTTATATTGTGATTATATATTATAATTGTATACACTGTTATATATTATTATATAACACATTGTTATGGTAAGATTACAGTATTTCCTAGTACTCATAATATACTTGGAACTGGCATTATGTGTTGTGAAGCATTTGTCAAGATTTGTTTAAAAAAAGAATAATTGCTAGTAATCTTTTGCCAATTGTCAATGTGTTTCTATATAAATTGGTAGTAAAGTGCCAACAATCATAGTCACATATTGTTTATAAGCCAGTTGTCCAAGTGGTCATTCTGGCAAAATGTGTTAGTAAGGGGAATACTTAAGGATGCACTCCCTTGCACTCTTGGCCCCATCCCATCCAATGATGATGGATGGGGCTAAGGGAGAAAGAACATATTCTCTCCTCCCTTAAATGGGTTGGACATGTGCCGTAAGAGCCGTTCCTCATGGGCCCATCATTGCCAGTGAACCACTCGAATCCACTCCATATTGCATGTTCGTCACTTTTAGATGCTCCATCCCATCCAATGATGATGGATGGGGCTATGGGAGAAAGAACATCTCTTCTCTCCTTCCTTAAATGGGATGGGACATGTGCCTTAAGAGTTGTTCCCCATGGACCCATGATTGTAAGTGAAGCAGCCGAAATCTCAACATATTGCTTGTTCGTCACTCCCAGATGCTCCTTGAACTAAACCTGCTCCACATTTGTAGCATACTAGCTACTTGAGAAATGCATTCTTCTGGAGGGTGTTGACGCACCGTGCCTCTAGAATGATTTGTATATTGTGGTGGGACACCACATGTAGCCGGTAGCCTACTTCGTTATTTGTGAAGTTTGTGAAACTATGGGCTCATCACATTTTGTCATCCCTCCGAAAACTATCTCTAGCCTCCAAAGAATGCTCCATAGTCCAAATCTCATTTTCCACACCACGGGCTAAGGGAATAAATACTTAATGACATTCATTTAGTAAGTTAGTAAGCATCCATCCGTCCAGGTAGAATATATTAATAAGCAAGCTGGCTATTCCACTGGAGGTAGGTGCTCCAAAGTCCACAAATGAATCTCTTACAGCCATTTAATGCCAAACAAAAAAATGCCCATGCAAAAATACATACACACAAAACCTACCTCACCACCTAGCATTATTATTAAGGAAGCAAGCAAGCATCGGAGACTCGAGGGAAAGAATGAAGCAGTATAAATAGTATTCGGGGAGAGCAGCAAATGCGTATCGAGAAAAGCGAGGGAGGACAGGAGAGGAGGGATGGGGGAGAAGGAAGCCGTAGATATAGCAGCGCTGGAGCTTAAGAAGCACAGAATTGCTTTCATTCCTGGAACTGACGCATGGGCGGACTGATTGCGGGACATCTTGCTAAAGCTGGACTCAACGTCATCATCGGATCCCGCAGCAAAGACAAGGCTGTTGCTGCTGCTGCTAAAATCTCTCACCCCTCCGGCAATGGCACTGTCACAGGCATCACAAACGAGACCCGCATCTCTTGGAACTATGATTGTGTGGAGTCCATTTGTAAGAAGAGATGGGTCTTCAATGGAATTCCTCATTCTTTGATTTGCTGCTGTTTTTCAGAATTATTTTCCACGAGAAGCTTCATATTTCATATTTTGCAGGGACCTCTTGCTGAACGTGAAGCACTGCTCAAGTCCCTTGCAGAGCAACTCAAGGATAAGGTGATAATTGATGTAACCAACATTCTCTACTTGTTGGATTAGAGCAGCTGGGGGCAAGTTTCATCAACGCTGCTGAATGAGAAGACACTGGGAGTACCTGCTCGATGGACAACCGCATTCAAGGCGACATTTTGGGTGAGTTTACTCCTTTGCCCTTCGATTGTCTCACAATACTGGGAGGGCCCTTGCCAGAGGGCGGGAGCCCCAGGGCAGGCCATGACCAGCAAGGAAGGCCCGAGGGCTTCGGCCTTCCCCTACGTAATGCCATTGTTCGAAGGTTTTTTTTTTTTTTTTTTTTTTTTTCGTTTTTTGGCCGTACGCGTGGACCAGTTTTTTTTTTTTTTCGATTTTTTGCCGTTTCTTTTTTGCAAATTTTTTTATGTTTGTGGTGGAATGTGGATGTGGACAGCCAATGACAGGCTGCCACATAGCACATGCACATTCCACCGGAGAGAGGAGAGAGAACGTGCATTCCACCGGAGAGAGAATGTGCATTCCACCAGAGAGAGGAGACAGAACGTGCATTTCACCGGAGAGAGAAGAAAGAAAGTGAATTCCATCGAAGAGAGGAGAGAGAATGACAGATTCCTTGGAGAGAGAAAATTGGATGAACATTATGCTCCTGGAGGTGGTCCCAAAATACAATGGACACCTGAGCACAAGGCATTACGAAGCTGTAGACATTACCATTGCACTTGTGGAGACCATTCCAGGATTTAAAGGGGTGAAAGCAGGTGGCCTGAATTATTCAAAGGTTCTTGAAGTTCTAGGTCCAATATGGCTTATTGAGTTGGACAAACTCAATGACGGAGGAAACTACCGAAGCGGATGGAGGTTTGGCCTATAAGAAATATAGGAATAACTAACTGGTTGCAGCCAGACCATAAGATTCCAAGTCCAAATTATGTGCTAATTTTAAGTTGGGTTGGCTTGATGGCTACGGCTTTTCAGAGTTGTTTTGCTGGTGACTATTATTTTCAGTACCCCAAATGTAATATAAATTCAAAAGTTTTCTAAGTTGCATGGTGCATTGGTGTAAGACTTTTGAAGTGTGTATTCAAATTACTTTTAACTTACAATCATCTATGATGGAATTGTGTGCATTAATGCTTTCTAATGTAATACAACGTGTGATAAAAAGGTCCGGACTCCTTTATGTACATGATGGTACTAGGCTACAAGATAGGGCAAGAGCCTTTTATTTTAGGCTAGGGCCATGCTTATATGACTCGTTTTTGTCCTTAATAAATCACAAAACCAAGGCCTTGAAACAATATAGTTAATATATAGATCCATGATCATTACCAATGTTCTTGATCATGATATTTGGCTTGTCACTCTTCCTAGCAATGACTTTGTCCTCAATGTATTTGCAACTAACAAAATGGATTTAGTGGCAAGTGTTCAATAAAATTGGATCTTGACAAAGCGTGTGATTGAATCTCTAGAAAAGGATAAAAAACATTAGTCTATTGAAACAAATGGATTTCTTATGATTCCTATTGTTATTGAATAGGGCAAGGTTGTCCAATTTCTTTGTTTCTTTGTTATAAGACACTAAAAATTGTGAAGTATTTTTAAAAAATCTATGTGTGACCTCATACACCTAGGGTTGATTAAAAGGAAGAATCTACTTGATAAGCCTTAACACATGGATTAATAAAGAATTTATGGACCAATGCTCGAACCTTTTTCATTAGTGACATCTCCAACTATATATCCTCTCAGTAGGTGAACAAAATATTAAAATAGGGGTTGTCATGTGATTTTAATTTGTACGCAAAAGAGTTCAAATATTCATGTAAGTTTTGTTAGGCCTAGAATATCTTTTTAGACCCTCCAAAAGTGTCCAAATAAGAATAACATAAAGGGCTACAAAGAAACTTAGTGATACTTATTTTTAATCATCTTTTAAATTAGACTATAAATAACCCATTGCAATTACCTTTTTAGTTATCTTTGGTGCCTTTGCATTGTAATAGATGTGAAGAACCTTTGTTCCTCGTGAATTTGAACCTAATTGAAAATGCACATTGATAAGTTGCTCAATGCACGACTTATACCAATTATGATTTCCAAGATTATTTGTGTTGTTCTACATTTTTTATGCTAGTGTGAGGATATTAAGGTTGGATTTGTCCCTTTTGTATCATCAACATCATGAGTGCTCATGTCGGATTTGTGCCTTTTTGTATCATCAATATGAGTGCTCATGTTTATCTTTTAGCAAGATTCTTGTAAATCTCGCTATAATAGTGTATTCAGGGACATGACATGAGAGAGCTTTTGCCATAGGAAATTATGGTCATGGACAAGAAGCATCAACTATTATCCTATATAGGTGCAAATTAAACACTAGAGTGACAACCTTGAGGAATAACAAGAAAAGACTTACAGAGAACATTTAGGGATGAAGCCCGTACAAAGGAGCAAAAATTCTTCTATCCAGTATTTCTTTGCCGAATGGTAAATCTGTGGATATTGATTGAAAGTGTTCTTGAATTTAGTTGAGGACCTACTTTGGGAGTCAATGAATAATAACTTTGAGAGGAGATAAAAAAAAAAGATTAACAATGAGTTTTTTGTTTGTTCTAGTACGATGTCTTGATTTGTAGGACAATCATCACACAGCTTAACGAGTGGAGCTAGTGAAAGGAAATATTGGACTCAAAAGAGCTGAACGCATACAAAAATTTTGCACGTCTATAATGTCAACCCCCAAGTTTAAACTCCTCTATTGGTGGCATCTTTCGCAAAGGCTAAAATTATGAGTTTTCAATCAGATTTGTACTTGATTTGGACTAGAATTTTATGCAATTTAGTGTCATTTAAGAATACAACAATCAAAGCAAACTAGCAGAACTACCTTTACATAGTTAAAAGATTTCTATATGTGAAAATCAAAATTCATAGAGATCTTGTCTCACAACAGGGGGGGGGGGGGGGGGGGGGGGGAGTAAAATCTAGAGGCCTACTCTTGGAAAGGTCAAACATAAACTTAATAACAAAATTATGCTTGGAATGATAAGTGCACCAAATCTAAAGATTCAATTATCTCTGCTGTAGTGTGTTGCAGCCTATGCATAAGAGATTATCAAGCTAACATGTCTACATTTACTGCCTCTATCACTATCAAAAAGACGAGATAAGAATCTGATTCTGAAGGGGCCGACTATGAACCGGCCACTCTAAACTCGGTGGAAAGACCAGTGCAACTGCGTCCCTTGTAAATTACACTGTTGTGCATATAATTTTTCATCTCTTTCTTTATTTCGTTGAGGTTGATGCGTTGTGACTTCTCCAAACAACTCCTTATTGGATCAAACCGCTACCCTACACTAGGTAACATTCTTAGTCCAGGCATCATTCTTGCAAGCTTTTCATACATTGCCAAGAATGTTGCTACATAAGGGCTCACATAGAAATACTTCAAACTAGTTGTCTTATTTCAATTTTTCTTGATGAAGAGATCATGATGTACTCACATTTGACAACCCATGAAAAATAGTTCTGACCAAGCATGACTAAGTGACTAGAACCTGGGAGCAGTTGGTGCCTTCCCCTAGTCGCCTATTGTTATGATGAAGCTACTTCTCATTTGTTGCATGCCTTTAAACTACAATCTCTTCTTAACCAAAAGTGTAAATTATTAATGGTTTAGCAATCGCATTGGTGTGAAAGTTATTTAGCTTGAATTCATAGTAGCTGTAAAAAGCCAAAATCTAAAACTAATTTTCTTTATTTAAAAACAAACTCCTACAATTCCCTATTGACTGTGACACAGAAGAATTTAAGTAAGGCATAAGTTGCACACACACCACACTGTGCGCAAGTATACACCCCAACCCCCCACGCACACATACAACAATTAATTGTACAATAGACGATAAACAACTACTTATCCTGCATCAAATGCTCGTTGATGTTGTAACTTGTAAGAACTTGCCTTTTTCAAATGAACACCTCTAAGGAGTACGCATGAATCTGGGGCACCTTATCAATTTGCATCTCAAACATTGATATTTGAAGGTTCTACTCCAAGTGAGCATTGTCCTCAACTTGGTAGTAATGCTGGCATGTAAGAAATCATTAGCAAATTATGCACCCTCATGTAACCACAGTTAGCGTATCCTCTAACTACAATTCAGCTGCAGTTAAGGGCAAGAGAGTGGCCCAAGGGCATATATTGTAATCCCATTATTCCTACGAATCACCTGTGTGATGCAAACATAAACTCAAAGATACTTTCCAGTACTTGAGCACAATCGCTGACTGGGTTTTTCACCACATACAACACTAAGTGTTTTGAGTCATAAGGTATAATCTCGGGTTAGTTTTGCATCAATCAATAATCAAGACATTTACGAAACATCTCTCACATGATCACATCGCCTGTACATTGACTTTACATAAGTGACATGTACGTGCCCAAAAGACATGCATAGCAATGACATCAGTTCCATGCTCACCTTTCTCTACACCCTTGAGGCTTCTAAATTGATGATGAAGTATAAATCGGTAAATCTAAGCTTAAAATCTGGTAGTGCTTGGTGTTCGTGCCATTCCAGAAACTAAAAAACTCCGCTTCTTTTCGGTAATATAAAACAGGATCCACAAACTGCCAAAAAAGCTAACATAATTCCCTGCAAAAGACAAACATAACCCACGCTGGTTGTCAACACCACCTGTATGAGCCTGATTATAGTATGCTGATAAATTTAATCAATCATGCACTACACCAGGATATACCTACAAGACAGCTCATCACAACTTCATAGCTAGAATTCAGTTGGCATTGCCAACCTCTGCAATGCATGCTTCAAAGATTGAGTTCATCCACATTTTAAGTTAGGTGAAATTGGGGGCATTTTGAAGTTTAACCTAATGGAAAATGCAGGTTGTATTTGCACCAGCCTTTACATTATCATCCTAAAAATTTACCTTCACAAAGGTAACCCATTTGAAGTTGCAATCACATCCACCTTATTTTCCTTTTGCAAAATCAGCATTAAGGTGAAATTTATACCCTTATCCAGTTCTTCAATAACAGAGGCTCTCTTTCCAAACATGCAGTCTCTTTCCTCCCAGGAATTGATGGTCCTCGTAGGATCAAATGCTTGTCTTCATTTCTCTTCTTTTTCAACGACTTAATCATTTGAGTTTTATCAAACTGCTATGAACAAAGGTATGTACACAATTTGGAAGGATGCGGATGGCAGTCATTGCTGTCAATTTTTCTAAGGAAGAGGATGGTCCCCTTTCGAAAGATGGACTTTTGAGG
>MU834246.1:0-48440 GCA_029204225.1 Diphasiastrum complanatum | reverse complement strand
TTAGATTCTTGGTTTTGTCTCGCATCCAGCTCTTCTATCGTAACTGCCAATCCATGTTATTTGACCAATTTTGATGAAGAAAAGTACAATTCTGTCATAAACAATGGTAGTCATGAATTGATGTTTGTATGTAAATGCTCCATATGAAGTAGTCGGCACGAATATTGACACTCTATCGACCTGGGCATACTGTTGACCAAAATATATTTCTTCAGATTTTGTCAATACCTCATTCATAGGTGGTTGTGAATAATTGGTCTGATTAACCTCAAAAATTAATTCTCATTTTGTAATATAAAATTTTTAGTTGCACATATAAATCATTGAAGCATCAATCCCAAATAGTGAAAATATACCGAGGATTTGATGTTTTGATCGTTCCAAATAACCATGGATGAACAATCATTGTTGACATTACTCAATAGAAGATTGACCAAGTTAGCATCCACTGAGCAATGCAAACTTCTCCAAAGAAACTGATAGAAATTGTTGGCATATTTTAAAGTCATTTTTCGATAGAGTGTTGGTTGACTGAGAGAACATTCCCAATCATTCTTCATGTCCATACATTCTGGATAAGCGCATGAATTAGATATTGGCAATTGAGTTCTAGAAAATCCATAGGAATAGAGTTCTCCAACAGAAGCCACTTGAAGCTCTTGACTAATGGATCCATGAGGCATCGAACAATAATCCAGAGTATTGATATGAGTTGGATTTCCATGTAATAGTGAAATCCCTTCATTGTAGACAATATCCTTGTTGCTTGTCTCAGACTCTATTAGATTGTTGTCAAAAATAAAAATATTCTCAAAAGCTCCCAAATCCATTTGAAATGGTTCGTAGATCATATCATTATGATAGCCACTCAATTCCAAGCCATGGAATATCGGTGCCATGTAGTCCTCATTCTGAAAGTTTGGTGAATGCCTTGATCGACTTTCTTTGAGCATAGCAATATTTTCAATTTGACGATCCATAGTGGCTTGTTCATTGACTAGATTAAGGCATTGATGTAGGTCAAGTTCCGAACTTTGATGGTTGAAGTAAAACTCAAAAGGATGCTCAATTATCTTCACATCCTGATCAAAATCTTGAATTTTGTCTGAATTCTGACTTTCACAATTTGTTGTTGCAACTTGATCCGAGTCTTGAATTGGACTTTTGTTGCTTGCAGCTGTATTTGGATCTAGGACTTGACTTTCGTCGTTGCTTTGCTCATCTGACTCATTGTCCTCGCTTCGCTCAGCTGCTTCATCATTGTCACTTTACTCATCAAACTCATTGTTGGGATCATCTTCACCTTCAGTTTTTTTTTTTTCTTTCATGCACATGTGGTTGTCGATCCACTGATGCTTTAGTGTATACATTCAATTTCTGAATTCACATTTTCATTTTCTCAAACCAGCTGGATTGTTCTTCTTTCCTTTTAACTTCCAGTTTAAGCCTTTGTTCTTGTTGCTCGTACTTTGAAGCATATTCCATAGTTTCCCTTAATAGAAAACCAGGCTGGAAAGAAGTAGTTTGCCGATAATTTCCAACAACGCTTCGATATTGTGGTTGTAGACCATACATGTAGCATTGTACAAGATATACTTCTCCATAATCAAATAATGGAACCATCTATTGAAATTCTTGATTATACTCAGCAACTATTGTTGGGCACTTAGTGGGTTCCGCCACTAAAGTACTACTGGCTAAGCTTACCAATTGGGCCCCACCACAGTACACTGTACATGTAGAGCAATAAGTGCGAGGGCACTGGCTTCCTGCGTGTATAAGCCCAACCCAATGAGCACGCAATTTGGTTTTGTAGAACTTGTAGAATTAGGAATAAGTGACTAGGGGCTTAAAACTCTAAAATGACATTAGAGGCCCTAAGTCAAGTTGTTAATAAAAAGCTAAAAGGACCCAAATTAGAACTCACATGAATCATGTGAGTGCCCTTGTGCTTTCCTAGAATTCGTTTTGTATTAGTTTTAAATGGCTTGGATTAGGATCCTTGCCATTGTAATTAACCAATTGGAGAAAGGGGCAAGGGCCTTCCCCATCCATAAAAAGACACCCTTTGTACCATATTTCCATGTTCAATAGGAGGAGGAGATTATGTCCAAATGTGATATGAACATCCTTGCTTCCTTCCGTCTCTCTCTCTCTCTCACGTTTTTGTGTCTTGCATTTGCTTTCTGTTTGCTTCTTTGTTCTATTTGCATGATGTTGTTAATGATTTCTAAGAGAGTAGAGAGGATAGGATGTAAGCACCTCCCCCATTGTAATCTATTCTTCATTCTCATGCTTGTGGTTAAAGTAGGGTGGATAGTTAGATGTGGTTAATCTAGGTGTGGTTAGAGTAGGATTTGCAAGCTAACTTCGCAAGGGAAGCACTATTCCCTTGGGAACGAATCTATGCGTGATAGGTGAACCAAGTCTGCTACAACTTTTTGGCACCATTGCCAGGGAATAGATTAGCATTTTCTTGCTTTTTAGCTTGCATGCATTCATCTTGTGATTTTTGCTTGTGCAATGGATGTGTGGGGGGTAGTTTAGTGTGGAGTAGAGGTGGCATTCAAGGACTATTTACAGACGTTCCTAGAGATCTTCCTTGATGATCTTTGCATGCACAGATTTAATGATGAACACTTATCTCAATTAGAGAAACTGCTTATAAATGTTGCATATTTCAAATATTATTGAACCCAGAGAAATGCCAATTTTGGATCACACATGGTCTTATTATGGGCCATATTGTATCTAGACACGGGATCGCCACTAATGTCTAAGATACGTATTATCATGGATCTTCCACTCCCTGGAACGATTCATGGAGTTTATGTATTTATGGGACATGCCAATTATTACCGAATCTTCATTCTATTCTTTGCGGATTTGGCACATCCTATCTACAAGCTGACAATTGATCCACATTGGACAGAGGAAGCCCTACGAGCTTTCCAAAGCTAAAGGAAGCACTTATATCTGCACCAATCTTATGGCCTCCCAATAGAACAATTGAGTTTCATGTGCATACTGATGCATCAAAGTATGCTATAGGAGCAGTATCGACCTAGCCAGGTGAGTACAAGAAAGACTTTCCTATTCGCTTCGCCAGTCGACAATTCAACGATGCTGAAATCAACTATTCAACGACTGAGCGAGAAGCCGTGGCAATGATATTTGCAATCAAGACGTTTCACCATTATCTTATGGCCACTCATTTTGCATTCTACACTGATCATCAACCTTTGCTTTACCTAGTCAACAAAACCTACAACACAGGGAGAATCACTAGATGGTTACTCTCGTTGCTTGAGTTTGATTTTTGAATAGTGATATGCAAGCGCAAGCAACATTATATGGCTGATCATGTATCTTGAATCATATCAACATAGAAGGATCCCCAGCCTAATGATGAGTTACCGGATGCTACTTTTTTTTATGTGGATGCTATACCCGATTGGGCCGCAGACATAGTTGAGTATTTGATGAACAGCCAAACATATCGTTCACTATCCAAGGCGCAATAGTGAAAACTTGTACTTCAAGCTCATCCATATCAGCTGATTGCCGGCCAATTGTATCAAAGAGGGGCGAATAATATCATTCGTCGTTGTATCCTGTCCCATGAGACAAGTCAGATCATGTCCCTCTCGCATGAAGCAATGGGAGGCGGACACTTTGCAGCAGATGTAACAGTACGCAAGATTCTACAATCTGGTTGCTGGTGGCCAACAATGCACAAGGATACTGAGGCATATATCAAGCAATGTGATGTATGTCAAAGAGCGCGCAGACCAACGAAGGCAAATTATGAGCCGTTACATCCTGTATTGGCTCAAGCGCCATTTGAAAAGTAGGGACTTGATTACATCGGCCCTATTCACCCAGCCGCTCGTAGTACCCAAGCCCGATATATTGTCGTGGCTACAGATTATCTCACAAAGTGGGTTGAAGCCAAAGCAGTGCACGTAGCAGATGCTAGGTCCACCGCAAAGTTCCTTTACGAAAATATCATTGTACACTTTGGATGCCCAGTGGAGATAGTCATCGATCAGGGAACTCACTTTGTCAACGAGACCATCAAGGTCTTATTAGAAGAGTTCTTTGTAATCCATCGTTTCAGCACGCCTTACTACCCAAGAGGCAATAGCCAAGCCGAATCTTCTAATAAGATTTTGTGCGGCATTTGACAAAGACAATAGAAGCAAGCAAATCATATTGGGACATTAGAAGAGTTACAAACATCAAAAGGGCCGTCTAAGAAATGCCACGTAGGACCAAAAAAAATGTCGAATTTTAAAACTCCGATGGCCTTTCAGGTCCAGTTTAGCTTAACCTTACTAGTAATGTGTAGTTAACATGCCACGATTATGACGCATGCAACTGCGACTTCAAGAACCTATGACGCTCATTAACTAAGCTTTTCAAATTTGAAAATGAGATTGTGTCTCTTGTTTTAACTAGCAAGAGAATAAACATAGAATCTCAGGTACGCCATGGATGAAGAATAGCGTCTATTTTCTTTTTGGTCTATCAACTGATGTTTGCGGAGATGTCACAGTTTCATCTACCCATTGTTCTCCCTGCCGAGAATCCTCCGATAGCTAAAAGAGGAGTAGTGAAAGAATCCACAGTTTCTCCACTTGATATGATCGCTCACAGAATCAACCAAAGAAAAAATTACGATTTTTGGATTGACGGAAGTTTGTATCCATTGGATCCGAGCTCAATGCAAGCTCCACAATTCCAATTCATCACACAATTAATAAAGTTTTTGTGTGACGGAGAAAACGGTTTACTGGGTTATTGTGAAGGATTGACGACTTATGGTGTTGCAAACTCTATTCAGAAAATATAGAGTTTAGAATGTATGTTAAATGGTTTGCTTGCTGACTATAGAGAAAAAGAGACCACATTATCACAAACAAAAAAAGATAATGCACATTTACATAATATTATATTAAATTTAAATGCAAGTAATGATCAATTCCGACAAGTTGTTCAGACATTACGTATATCAAATGACCAGTTAAAAGAAGAAACTTGCATACTAGATAGGAAATTAAAAAGAAACAAGCGAAAAAGAATTCTGAAGGACATTGATGAGCTTTCGTTAAATGGAGGCCAACGGGGAAAAAGGATTCAAGCATTCAAGTAAGGATTTGATTTGAATCAGTTTTATTTTAGTTTTGTGAAGTAGCATGACATTTATTATGTGTCCTATTTTGGTTTCTTGTTTTTCATAATCATTTGCAGATCAGCATTGGTTGCAAATCAGCATCTGAAGGACAATGATCTGATCGAAAAATCACTAAGTTCAGTATTGACAACCAAGTCCACAAAGTCTTTATTGGACAATAATCGATATTCTCGAATCAAGTCCAAGGTCACTGAGGCTTTGATGAACGAGGTCGGTAAGGTGATCAACCGAACGTTAATCCAGGGAGCATGTGATTTCTCAGGTATTAGCAGGGAGGCATATGCGAGTATATTTAAAATTATTAAAAAGGCTTTTGGACAATTGCAGGTAAGAAAATTTCCCATTCCTCGCCCTTTTCAGATAAGATTGGAGAGAGATGTATTGAATAAGGGTATGCAAAACGTCATTGGAATCCCTTTTCACATCAATGAGATTTACAATTTAAAGTCTAGCAGTTTGTCATATAATTCTACCAACAACTTATTTGTGGATTTGAATCATTTATTGAGATTTATAGTGAAATTTTATAATATTACAAGTGTTAGTATGAGCAAACTTATTTTGGTGGTCAAGCTAGATGAATCGAAAGTTATAAAAGGACAAAAGTTGGAAAGAGTAAGTATTACTCTCATGAATGGAGCATTGAGCAATGCAACAAACTCAAGGGATCTCAACTTCAGTGTGCAATTAGAAAACAACATATGGTGGCTAGCATGTTTTCAGGTAAAACTGCTGTTATTCATGTGCAATTTCTTTTAGTAATTGTTTTGAATATATAAAAACTTGTGATTCCATATGTTGAACAGGTTATCAAGGAGGATCACGATGTTCTTTCCTCGATTTTTAGCAGAACAAGTTATCTAGATATCATAAAAGATCATATGAATGGCAAAGTACTTAGTGTTCCTGAAAGAGGTGAATTTTTTGTGGAATGGCATTTAGCTAGAGACTTGAAGTCATTGAAATGTATGCTCAATGTATCTCATGGAGCAAATTCAAAACATCCATGTCTATATTGTATGAAATCATCAAATGACATTTCAAGGAACACAAGAGTTTCAAGAGATATTGAAGATCCCAACTGTAAACCAGTACTACCAATTCCTTTACAAAATGTGCATATTTGCACACTTCACGAAGAGGTGAGGATCATAGAGAAATTAATATATTTCCATATCTTGTTTGCATGAAATATTAAGCCAGAGTAAGCATCAAAACAAGTAATCGCTCGATTAGAGGAAGTGTTGTCAAAAGCAGGCCTTCATAAAGGCCATGTTAAAATACAAAAAGATGAAAAGCTTTTGGGAAAAACAGGAAACGTCCCCAGTAAAACTAGCATAGGAGGAGTCAAAGCTCGTCGATTTTTATCAAATCATTCTAAAGAGTCATCTAAAATCCAATACTCGGTTTGGAAAGATGTTATTTCTGCAACAGAAGACTTTGAAGATAAAGGAACAACAAGGGTAAAGAAGGTTGAAGTCTGGAAAAAGCTCGATAATATGGTTGAAGTACTTAGAAAAGACACAATTTCATATGCAAATGCACTCCTATTGGAGAAAACAACAATAGAGTTTATAGATGCAGTTCGTGGGGCTTGGGGCTCAGATCACATCACCCACTACATGGTAAGATACATTTGAACAGTGTCTTACAATTTTATAATTTTAGTATAACTTGCTTGATAGATTCTAACCAATGCATATTTTTCTAACCAATGCATAAATCTTTGATATTGCAACACATACTAAGGCATCATGCATCATTTTTTGCAAAAAAGTATGGCAGTTTGAGTATATGGTCCTCACAAGGAATGGAGAAATCACATTGGCAGACAAGAGTAGCATTTCATTGAAATACACAACATGGTGGAACATCCTCAAAAAAATAGTTACATCATTCAGCTATTCCAATGGTTTTATAGAAGAGCTCAAGTTCGATACACAACAAGATCAACTGACTATCAAAGATTCAAAAAAGCATGTAAATTTATAAGCCAAAATTAGATTGATGGCATTCAATAAAGATCAAACGTGTGTAATAAAAAATTCTCAAATTTCACATACATTAAATGGAAAAGAGTACAATCATTTTTTTTCATTGTCTCTAAGGACAATTTTTGCTGTGTGGTCATGAAGGAACTTTGTCCTATCATACGGATCCAAAAATCGAGTGGATCGCCTTTTGCTTAGATCTATATATCCTGATAGAATTGCCACAGTACATGATCTCATAGGAACAATTTCTAGCACGTAATTGAACACTTTAAGAGCAACATCTCTTTTGACAAAAATGATTCTATATGTATTTTTTGGATATTTATGCCCTTGGAAAAAATAAGATAGGCCCTTGATGGCCATGATTAAGGTTCCCGCATTCACAAAAAACCTTTCATGAAGAATACAAATTTTGCTATTTACAAAATGTTTCAAATAATGAGCCAATGAGGCATCCTTCTGTGTCTCGCCTTGTCTTTCTCTCAATCCTCCATGCCTGCTAGCAAAGGTATCAACTTCAACAATTTTCTACAACACATAATTAAGTGTTAGTCAAACTAGCAGACCAATCATCAGTTACACGTTAAATAGTAAATGAGTTTTGTGAGAAGGTGTACGTACCAGATCCTCCTCGTCAGCTTGGATCACACCAGCAGCTTCTAAATTGTGACCAACAATAATGGTCGATTGTTGGTCAGCTGGAATAGTATATATGGGAGGTGGCGGATACCTTTTCTGAAATGCCAAAAACTCCTCCTCACTCGGCATATTAGCCTCATATGCCCTGCTCTCAAATAGCATCCTTTGAAGGGCATCTGTGCCACTTGCCCATTCTTCCTGGTCCTCATAGTCGATGCCATCTATGAGGTCTTCACCATCAAAGTCAATAAAGTCACTAAATTCAGAAATCATCCTTGACAAAAGAGAAAATATCTCATCTTCTCTGAAATCCATTACGTCTCTGATGTCGTTAATGGACAAGAATGCAATATCGTCCATATGGTACACAGGGAGGTCCATCAGGGTTCTGCTCTGGTCAATCTGGCTCGCGGTAGATAAGGGAGAGATAGACAAAGAACGAGCCTTGGCAAGATCATATTGTTGTGCGTGCCTGGCCTCCTCTATATCTCCTAAAACCTCATCAATAATGGAAACCTTTGCAGCCACAGGAGTAGTAGGGGCAGGCAAACCAATCATAGACGACCCAGAAGATTCTGCCTCGTCAGGGATAAGAGCAGATAAGAAAAACACGAAGGCCATACCCTCCTGAACGAAGCGACATACTCGATTGTGTTCCTCACAGGGTATGACACGTTTAAACAGATCGATAAGTTTGGTGAACTTATGATCATGCCTTTGCTTGGCACTAGGCTAAGCATGAGTCAAATCTATGAAATGCCCAAATCTTAGGCCGTCCATCAAAAGGGTACGCTGTTGCAAACACTCATAAAAATCCTTATATAGTTTGGAAAAAACTTCCCTGTGCTCAATAACAAATCTCTCTATGTCAAACTAAAAATCAAAATAGGACAAAAAATGGGCCTGTCTGTCGCTAATTTCAGCATCCACAAGGAAAGAACTAAGAGATATATCATAGATCGAACTAGCAAAAGAGGAGGCCATATCGACATGAGGCGCCGGTTAGGACAGGGACATAAATAGTGTAAACTTGGGCGCGTGATGGCGATATGCACTGTACACGATTCCGGATATCTAAACTACACGCCAGGGGAGCAGTGCAACTACGGAACCATCGGTTGGGCGCGTGGTAGCGATATTGTATGTACTGATTTTGGAGCAGGTTGCTCTTCTAGACTCAATATGAAACTGATCTCGAAAAATGACATTCATATATATAGTCTAATACAGAGCATCTAAACCGTACACGTGTTTTGGTAACGTGCGATAAAAATTGTCACATGTGTAGAAACGACGGCCAAATCATTAGCATAACACGTGTATCGGATCCTGACACATGTTCGCGCACGTGCATGCCAATTGTACGATCGTACGAGCCAGTCATCCCATTACACGTGTGTGGCCCAGATCAGGACATGTGTCCTCGCACGTGCATGCCAGCCGTATGATCGATGAGACCATTGATGTCCTTACATGTGGCAGGTCCCTGTGATGACGCGTGTGGCCACACGTGCGGGGGTGCAGGTGTCAGATCACACGTGTGAGAATGATGGGACGTTCTACATGTATAAAAGGATGTTTTGGGCTCATATTTCTGTTTCAGATTTCTTGGTTCTCTAGAGCTCCTCAGGATTCTGCGTTCACTTGCCAACCTCACTATCCGCATGTCGCCACCATGCGCCTAGAGAGTTTGATACCAATAAAGCTTCCCCCTCCGTGCGTCATAGTGATACGCCATCTCGCATATCGCCATCACGCGCCTCCCCTGTCTGATTTGCTATGTTCTCTCTAATTGGCGTGCCATAATGATATCTTAGGTTGAAATGGCCCGTACCAAGCAGACAACATGTCTTACCACATTTGCCCCGCCTCCTCGTCCTCCTATACAAAGGGCAGTGGGCACTTGTAGGAGAGTAGGTCGGCCTAGCAGACCATGGTTAAGGGATATCAGAAGACTACAGAGGACAATGAATCTTCTGATTCCCCGCGCTCCGTTCTACAGGTCTATGAGATTAGTGACAAGGTCACTCTCACATGATGTTCGCTAGAACATAACAGCCCTAGAAGCCCTCCATACTGCCTATGAGGACTTTCAAGTTAAATTTTTTGAGGACTCTACACTTTGCGCAATGCACGCCAAGAGAGTTACCCTCATGCCTAAGGACATGCATTTTGTCATGAGGCTGAGGAGTACATACAATCAGGTCTTTAAGAGTGGCTTCACCTCTAGGCCACTACCTACAGAGAGAGGACCTGTTCTTCAACAAAAAAGAAGAAAACAGACCAAGCCCACCAGGCCTGCCAGGCAAAGGGTTGTAGTCAGCGAATCACCATCCCCCCTCATATCTCTCATCCTTTGGTTGGACCATCACACCAGTCTGCAATGCGTTCTTCTCCTCCTGCCACCCCTAACTATTCAAGTAGTTCCTCTTCCATTCCCTCCATTCCATCCCACAATAACGAGGATATGAACTCTACTGTAGATAAAATCATATCGGATCTAGATATAACTTTAATAGGTGATTTTTATAAGGATCTTTGTGTAAGATTTCTTGTCGATCCGAAAGATGAATTTTTGGATTCTAAGAGGTATATAGTTTTTGATGAGTATGTTGCCAAAGAGATTGATAAGCTAGGAGGTCAATTTTAATTTTGTCTAAGTTTAGTTAATTATGTAAATCACATAAATAAAGACTTTTGTGATGCCTTGAAGGAGAAGACAATAGATATATCAGATCCAGTTGTGGAGGCTAGTTTGATGTATTTTGTAAATAAATGTAAATGCGATGATACTAAGGACATTGGAGTTGTGCTGTCCTTTTTTGCACACAGCCTTCATAGTCCAACTAAGGCGGCGAAGTATCTTCTCCATACAACCTCAGAGACCAAAGTCTTTATTATTCCATACTGCCAAAAGTAAGTGATTACATAGAATATATTCAAGTCACATATTTTTAATAAGTTTTGTAAAATCAGTTTAACTAATTATCTCTTGTTTGCAGTAAGCATTGGAGTGTGGATATAATCTCCCTTAGGGAAGATTCAAATGGGATCATTAATCCCATCTATTTAAATATGAATTCCTTGAAGTCTACCCATGCCGAAATGGACATGATGTACAACAGAATGTTGCCATTTTTGCCAAGGCCAGATGGGGCCACTATAAATAGCCACCTGGAGATTGTTGATGCAGAAGTAAGTATTTCTCATCTAGTATCTGATAGGTAGTATGAATTGTTTTTTTCAGAGTGCACTAACTAATTTATTATACGTTTTCTGATTGAAGTCAGCTCAACAAGATGATGGACATAGTTGTGGATGGTTCTCTATCCGCAATATACAAGACTTCTTAGAGTGGTACATCATGCAATCCGGGGTTCCAGATATACGAAAGGTAAATAGACTAGTGAATTTCCTAACTAAGTTATTTTCAATTTGGTTTTTGATAGGTCAATTGACTCGGTTCTTTTGGATTTGCAGTATAAATGTCGAGCATTAACAATGAATGAGATATATGAGTTTCGTCAACAGATGTTGGAAAATTTATTATCTCATGCAACACCCAGTCCAGCTGCGGAAACGGGAGGCCAATCAAGTCCACAGCTGACACTAGTGCAAGTGGAGATAATCCATAGTACTTTGAGCTGTAAATAATAGATTAAATAGATATATACATTTTTGATGTAATGCCCTGTGAATAATTATGGGCATATAGAAAGATAGAGACAATGGGGAAAAAGCATCCATTGTTATATACAGGATGCACATGTACATTCTCAGAAAATGAGAAATATATTGATATTTATGAGAGCTTTTACAAATCTTGTATCATGATTGCTCTATTATCTGAACAATTCCACCCAAATCGTTGCATTTGATTTTCTCTTCATGTCTTATACATATTTGCACAAACCTACATTAATCAAATTACAGTTAGTGATCCAAATATTGACAAAAAGAATAATGAATACAAATTAATATACAAATTCATAAATTTCACATACCAATTTTCCATCCAATATAAAGCTGAAATATTCGGGGATATCTTGCTGTAAAAGTGTCAGTTCCGTTCTAATGTAGAATAAGGTCCAGTCCTGCTCAACCTCAATATTAATAAGTAACTCCCCATTTGCCATGATGTCAATGCATATACGATCAGTGTGTCCAATGTTGTCTAGATCTTGATCTAATGGGGCCCAAGCACCATTGTGTTCTTTCCATCTCTGATAATGAAACACCATACTAAGCATTTGCTTCTCTATACTGTATCTAAATGATATGGATGAATGTTTGATTCTACAAGAAATATCTGCAGTGGATCTTATATCCCAACCTTTGTCCATGAATTTGAATAAAAATCATCTAAGAGATTTTTGCAAACAAACAATGTGGAAGTTCGATGCACCTCCATGTTTGAAAAAGAGCTGACAAACTATGACATTGGAACAAACCAGCTTAAGTGCACATTTTTTGATCCAATACTAGTTTTGAGTGACTTTTGTACATCATTATATAGCTTGGAACGAAAACATTTTACTATATTAGCAAAATAGATTTTATCCTCTTCAAAATAATAGCAATAGCGATGACGAAAATAAGCTTCTAATTTAGTCAACCATCATCAATGCTGATTGAACTTGGTTGTCCGGTCAAATGCAAGGCCATAAAGTGCAATTTCAGATTGCATTTTGCCAAAGCTGAATGTTTTCACTATAACGGTAATCCTTCATGAATGACTAATGAAGACTTGTGGACTATGCATTCACCGACTAAACTTTATTCCCAATGGTATTTTGCAGGCTGGTAAAATACTCTTCTCCACCCACTTAAAATTTTGAATCCTCTAAGAATAAAGTGATTGTGAATAGAAAATGTAACAAATTGAAAATCAAGTAACTATTATGTTTAATTTGCCACCAAGAAACATTTTTCTTTTTACAGCACTTGAATCTGAGCTCAAACGGAGATGATATGAAGATTCGAAACACTAAAGAGAACACGTAAAAATTGACTGAAGAAAAGGGCCTTAAAAAAATATAAATGGAAAGTAATCATTACAAACTTTCGATAACTTCTCAGTGTTCGTCTCATCATTCTCATCACTTTTTGTTTTTACTGCGCTAGTAGAATCCAAGCTATAATAAGGAAGTTACATAAGTTTAAAGAATGATGAAAAAAATGAATTATATACAACTTAGAAAAATGGGTTTAATAAAAAAAATTTACGAATTGGAATGCATAACACTTTGAAATCCATTAAATGTCGGAGTGCCCGTTGAAGAACTTGTGAGAACCGTAAAAACCATTTAAAAATTTGGCGGTAAATGTATTTTGACGGCTATTTCTCTATGGAGTGATGCCCCTAATATATATATATATATATATATACATAGAGTGATGCCCCTAATATATATATATATATATATATATATATATATATATATATATATATATATATATATATATATATATACACATAATCTTTTACACATTAAAAAAAACATTTTGTTCTTTCGCAGGCCTGGGAGGGCGCATCCGTGGTGCTCGCAAAAGTTTGTCGCATGCTCGTACACACCTGAGAAATTTCAGGACCCACGTGCTCGCACATGCCTAGGACTTGCGAGCCAGTGCTTTTGAAAATTTTGGGACCAGCACAAAAAATTTAGGACATAAATCGTCTTGCTTGATAAAAAATATGACCATGTGTCGCATAGGCACGGGCACGGGTTACGCTTTGCTTGCTATTGCAACACTATAACCTCCATCACCAACCTACACCTCCATGCAACAGTAACGAACAAGTCGATGCATGAAAAAGTGACAACTTAAAATTGCCACTCTTCAAAGTTTTGCACAATCTTGCTATCAAAAAAGCACGAACAACTTAAAACCAAAGCCAAAGTTTTTTTTTGAAATCCAAAAATGAATCTGTGGCAGCCTCATGAATTTTCATGAATGAATATAAAATTATTTTCAAAAATTAAAGTAATAACAATAATAATAATTTGTGGCAAGCTCATGCTTTTTCATGAACGCGTATCTTAATTATTTTCAAAATTTAAAAAAAAAAGAAAAAGATCGCAAGTAGATTACAAAACAAACTTGATTACAATAAGGCCCAGCCCCTACCTATGACAGGGAAATACTGCAAGTAGATTAAATAACAAATTTGATTACAATAAGCCTCAGCTCCTACCTAGGACAGGGCCAAACATCTCTCTACGTGAAAATGTGAGATGAGTCGGAGACCCAATGCTTGCCAAAAACCTATAATCCATTGAAAAAAGCCTACTAGATTTTAAGTTCACCTCCTAAATTTTTTTTTGTAGGTTTTCATAATCTTTATGTTTGAGCCGTTGTAGGTTATGAGCCTATCAAATATTAAACTATAGCTTTTTGTTTTCATATCAATTTTTTTGGTTTAAGATTGTAGAAATAATTAATTTGACTCTAGGCTTCTTTCAGTGGCACATAATAAAGTGTTAACAAAATGTGTGTCATTTTACTTCTTTTTAATTACAAAAATCATACAAGTATTTTTTAATAATTAGTAAATTATAATATATATCAAAATGTACAGATTTAACATTTTGATATTGATTATTAAATCACCCTAATTTCTTGTGTTTTTTGGAAGAAGTCGATTTTTCAAAAATCTTGTCTTCTAAATTCTGCATCTCAATTTGCTTGCCGGCAAAATATTACAAATTTACATCAGTAACTAATTGTATTGACTTAATAAAGCTATGTAACATAAGATTTATATGAATCTACCTACTTAACTGTGTAGAAATTTTTTGCTTTTGAAAACAATAAACAAAATTTTTCCTACGTCTCAAAAAAATTGTTGATTTTTTAAAAAATCAATTTCCTAAAAGTTTTTTGAAAAGTTGAATTTTGGAGAAAGATGTAGATTCCATTCCTATACGTGCCAGCTTTCCCAAACAATAATCCAAAGTTTGATTCAATTATTAACGTATTATAAGACTTCATATAAACATTTGAGTCTTCTGATAAAAAAACATTGTGACTTATCCAATAGAATCATGTCACGAAACGGTTTTCGTTTCGTTGTCGCGAACGATTTTGTTTCTTTTGAATTTTCTTTTGCGCGGAAGCTTCACAGGAACCTAGACATGTGACTACACATCACAGAACACATTTCATTCTAGCAATCAAGATAGCGTAAGACAAGGAGATGCACGAAAATAGAGCAAACAATTATCAGCTTGATTTTTAGAGTGATATGGTCAGTGTCTCGCTCGTTGGCGGCCTGACGCTCTGCTCTTTCGCTATGTTCTGCTCGTTGGCAGACTTTCATGCACAGCTCTTTCGTTTCTCTTCTTTTTTGTTTTCTGCTATACTCGCTATGTCTCTATGTATCTCTCTGTATCTTACAGTCTTATATTATGATCCAGAAGAATTATGTTTATCTCTACTGTGTAGAGTTTACAAGATAGCTAAACAGATAATTACAAGACTAGTTAATGTTAATCAAATAATCAGTTACTCTCCGTTGTTACTACCCGTTTCAGCTGGGTGTGAAGTTTGAGACTCCAAGCCCGTTAAGCTGCCAGCTAGCAGCGCGAAAGATTCCCTTTCATTTCTTTCGTTTCCTTTCATATCCTTCGTTTCTTTCGTTTTCTTTCATATCTTTTGTTTCTTTTCGTTTTGCGTCGCTTTGCGGTTTTTGCGGTCCTGGAGGCATGTTTACGATTCGCGAATCGTTTGTCCTTGAAGCACGTTGAGTTTTGCAAATCGTTCGACCTTCGAGTCAAGGCTCGTTGACTTTTGTGTCACGGCAAAGTTGCAGGAGTTCACCATTTCTAACACTCCCTCTTGAACCTTGCAGCTTTGCATGTTTAATCCAATTGTCTTTCTTTGCTTGGCAAAGAGTGGCTTGTCAAGCAGCTTTCTGAGCAGATCCTGCAATCATGTCTTCTGATTTTATGTATTGGACTTGGAGCTCTCCTTTCAAAATTAAATCTCGAATGTGATGGTACTTCAGAGGTATGTGTTTTATCTTTGAATGAAAGACAGGATCCTAGGACAGATAAATGGCACTCTGAGAGTCCATCATCATCGTGCATGGCCCTTCTTGTGGTATCCCGATTTCTTCCAGCATCATCTGCAGCCACACTACCTCGTTCGCCACCTTTGAAGCTGCGACGTATTCAGCTTTGCAAGAGGACTGAGCTACCAAGGTTTGTTTTTTGCATATCCAGCTGATTGTAGCTCCGCACGCTATGGTACGTCCTTAAGTTATGGACTTGTTGTCATCTTTGCAGCTCGCCCAGTTTGCATCACTGTAGTGATGCAGCTCGAATCCCTTTCTTTCGTTTTCAACTCTGTAGGTTAATCCCATATTCTGGGTGCCAATGTGCCATGCCAGGATTGGAAGAGAATTGGCTCAAGGCATAAACAGAGAAAGCTAGATCGGGTCTGGTACAAATTGTAAGGTACATCAAACTACCGATTAGGTTTTAGTAGGATATACCTACCATCTTCTGTTCTTTCTCTTCTGTTTTTGGGCAATCCCGCTTTGTCAACTTGGCTCTATCTATCATTGGTGTGGCCTTTTTTTTGCAGTCCATCATGTGATACTGCTTGAGCACCTTTCTGGCATATTCTGATTGACTCAAGTGCATTTTGTCCTTTGTTCAATCTCTTCTGATCTCCAGCTCGAGACATTTCGTTGCTTCTCCTAGATCTGTGATTTCATAACTTTCAAAAATCTGACTCTTCGTGTCTTTTATCAACATCAAGGAATTTTCTATCATTAGGGAATCATCCACAAAAATAGTCAGTATCACAAAATCTTTTTCTACTCTTTTTATGTAGACATTACAGTCCGGTTGTGTAGGTTTGAAGTCTAGAGACTTCATAAGACTATCGAGCTTCTTATACCAAGCTTGTGATGCCTGTTTTAGACCATAGATGCATCTCTGCAACCGACAGACATATTGTCAATTGTCGGGGTCTTCAAATCCTTTAGGTTGCTTCATGAAGATTTTCTCCTCTAGATCTTTGTGGAAAAAGACTATTTTCACATCAATCTGGTGAATTTTTAGATTGTGGTATGTGGCGTATGCAAGGAGTAGTCATATGCTTCTCATCTTGACCATCGGCGAATATGTGTCGAAATAATCAACACCATATCTCTATGTGTAGCCCTTTGCGACAAGCCTTGCCTTGTAGTGGCCAATGGTGCCATCTGATTTCATCTTCTTCTTGTATACCCACTTGCAGTCGACTATCTTTTTGTTTTCTGGTAGTGGCTCTAGTGTCCATGCCTCATTTTGCCTCATCGACTCGATCTCCTTTGACATTGCCTACTTCCAAAATTCTCCTTTTGGACTCTGGACAGCTTCTTGATATGTTGTTGGCTCTTTAGTGAAGCTGTAGTACTCGAACTGCATGTCTTCAATCCACTGAAGATTGTCAGAGTAGCGGTCTGAAGGTCTTCTTTGTATTGTTAACTCTGATCCACTAAATAGATGTTTTAATACACACACACACACACACACACACACACACACACACACACACACACACACACACACACACACCAAAACATACGTTTTACAATAAGTTCTTCCAGTTTGGTTTCTTGAAAGCTTTGACCATTTTCTAATTCGATTTGTTCTTCCTTTTGTTTCTTTTTTTATTGATCTTTGTCTGTATCCTTACAAATGAATAATAATTATCATTTTTTTTTGTTTTACGATGCTAGTGGTGTCTTTGCTCCTTGCTCGAATGCAATACTTTCGTCTGTTATCTTTGCTCAATCGTCCCAATTGATTACTATAATTTCATGCTTGGTTTAGTGGTCAATTTCATGATCATCGTGCTTATAGGATACTAGCAAGGTGCTCATTCATGTTATTAAATTTGTCATTAGAGACGTTGTGAGTGATCTACGATCGTTTGAGGATCTTAATAGGCTGGTTTGATTGATCACCAAGACTTTTTTCTTCTATCATATAAAATAAAAATGAAAACAACTTTTTTTAGAAATTAACATGTGATATTTTTCTATGAGAAAATTATCCCAGCGTACAAAAAGTGCCTACTCCACTTACGTGAGACATATTTGAATTTTTTAAATTCAATTCAATAAAAGCCACGACTCCTTCGCTTTCTTCCATCACGCGCAACAACACCATCAACATTGTTTCTTGGCTTTGATCTCTATCCCGATTCCCATTGTGCTACGGAATGTCGTTAACCTCGATGGAGCCGTCGGCCGTTGTAAACCTTTTGCGATAGCTTCCGGAGAACTTGCCTAAACAAAAGCGCCCACCAAAACTCTGAAAGACCAGCAATAGAAATTGTTTTGAAAGCTCTACTGCTGCTCCTTTGGTGCCAAGAGGGAGATCTTCTTTAGGTAGTTGCAGTCGGTATGGTACACCCCTATGCTTCTAAATACGATGGGAAGTACTTCTCAAGGTAGCCTCTACCACTAACAAGCTTGCCCACAGCCAAAGGCGTCCTAAAACCTATCGAAAATGATTGCATGGGAAGCCCGAAGACCAGAGAAAAGGCAACAACTACGAGCTCCTTTGATGTACCAATGCTTCAATCCAATTCTTCCGCAACAAAAAACCCTGTACTAGTGTAATCTCTGGATTTCATAAACCCTGGAAAACTTCGAGTATTGTGATTTTGAAAATCTCTTTGATCTGCAGCACTTTTGATAGAGTCAGTTTTGATTGTGAAACTGTTGATACAACTGCATGCAAAATCCTTTCACCTCTGTTGCAAACTGATCACTGCAAAATGCTCCTTATTGTGACATGAAGACATGCCCTGATTTTCTGCTATTGTGAGAACATAACATGTGTTGCTTTTCTACGAATAACACTTCCAAAAAAAAGTATCAACAAACTGCTCGCTAGTTTCTGTTGCAAACGTCCGCTCCTTTCCTGCGCCTTCAACTTTGGAACGTTCTGTCTGTTGAGAACAAGACATATTGAAGCAAACACAGAAGTAGATTTTTAGATATCAGACGCATGAACAGAGGAACGCGCCTAAGAAAGGCAGCTCTAAATAAAACCCCTGAAAGGCGTTAAGCCTTTCTTTTACGTTTTCCTGGTAGAAGATTGGTTGCTTTAGATCACAAATGCGCCATATCCGAGCGACAATCCTGATGGATTTTTAAAGATCACTTTTTCCTCGAAAGCTCCGTTTGTAGCACTCCGAGCTGCTGGAGCGGCGAGGGTGGCTACAGCAGTAGCCCACCGTCAGATCACGAATGCGTTTTAAAATCTCTACTATGACTCAAAATGTGGCTCTTCATATCCAACCGGATGATGCCACGTGTCCGATATAACTCCTCTACTGCTATGACTTCAAGGTTTAAAGCCTAAATGTCAATTAAAGCAAGAACGGAATCTCAACCGAATAAATTTGTTTCCAAAAAAGTGACTCCAACCAAAGAACTTAAGAAGTTTTCAAAAACCTGCTCCACGTTGCAAAGGGAATGCGCCAGGCCCAAATGGCTTAAGACCACTAGTTGATGATAATGCAGGGCTGAGAGTGCGACAGCTTGCAAAACAATTGTAGGACGCCCGTGACAGGTCCCTTAGCTTTTGCCAGCCTGTACTCAGAAGCACGTTGCTATCCCCAGCAACAACGATTTGAACGTGGAGTCCGGCGCTTCAGAAGATAAGATTGCTTCTTCGGATAGCTTTCTTTTAATTCAGGGACAGCTAGTGTGCTCCGTGTTGCTCGACTCTCGACTATTTCGTGTGTGCTTCTGCCTTTTCATTCGCCACGCTTGCTCATAGCTCTTCAAGTATATAAGCACCTCAGCACACCAGCACAACTCAGCCTTTTCCTTCTTGTTGTTACTTTCTCTCTGATTTGACTCTCTTTGCATCTCGTGCAATCAAAGATCATTTCGCATTTCGCATTATCAGCTGCAAGATGGGTAGATAGTTCTTGGTTCAGTTTTACATTGAGTGTTCGATTCCGGCTAGTATCACATCTCTATTCTTTGTTGCTGGAACGTTTCAGCTTACGCATTAGATATTGTTTCATCTTCTGCCATCAGACAATGATGAGAATGAATCGCGTGCTCGGGCCAGCAATTTTAGTCCTATTTATGTGCCGCATTGCTCTATGTAGTTCTGCTCGAACTGTCCCTTTCTCCCACAGTCGAAAACTTTCTGCTCTTGTTCCGGAACCTCCACTCGTCCTGCCTTATCATAAAGGACCTCTTTTATCCGGAGATGGAGTCCTTAATGTGCACTTGCTGTGGTATGGCAGATTCAGCGCTTCCCAGCGATCCACAATTTTGGATTTCTTGTCGTCCTTTCAGTCCAAAGAGGGGCAACAGCCCTCTGTCAGCAGCTGGTGGAAGACTACTTCAGGCTACAAGGACTCCACCGGATCCCCTGTCTTCACGTTGGTGCAGGCCGGTGAACAACTGACGGATGCCCGCTATTCACTAGGGAAAAATCTGAAAAGAAGTGATCTTCAAACTCTGACATTAAAATCAATCAGCTCTGCATCCTTCCCACTGGACTTGAAGGCCCTTTATCTTGTTCTCACTGCCGATGATGTATACGTTGACGGTTTTTGCGTTAACGCATGTGCCTCTCACACCTATGCACATTCGACTACACCGATGAACAGAGCGCAGAATCTCCCTGTCGCCTGGGTAGGCAACTCTATCTCCAAATGTGCTGGAAAATGTGCCTGGCCATTTGCTAATCCAAAGGCCTTCGGTGGACCGGACACCCCAGCTTTGGTGGCACCCAATGGAGATGCAGGCATTGATGGTATGATCATCAACATTGCAACAGTACTAGCTGGCGCGGCGACTAACCCCTTTGGCACAGGTTATTATCAAGGTCCCGCTGATGCTCCATTGGAGGCAGCCACAGCTTGCACAGGCATCTTTGGAAAAGGTGCTTATCCAGGATACGCAGGTGAGCTATTGGTTGAAAAATCTACTGGAGCAAGTTTTAATGTGCATGGAATCAACAATCGCGCCTTTCTTCTTCCTGCTCTTTGGAATCCGGCGACATTAGCTTGTAATTCTCCTTCGTAAATGTCAAGTGGCTTTTCAAGGTTATGTACAGATACTGTTGGGTACATCAAATTTAGATCTTTATCTCTGGCATGTCAACTAGACAGCCAGACGAGAGATGTTAGTATTAGATAATCTGATACTCCACTTGGGTCAAGAGTTCTTACTTGTAAAAATCAACCATTCTTTATTGATTTTGCCCTACAGGCATTACAAATAGGAGCCACTGTCGGCAGCTTCCTTGAGACAATCTGAAATGTTATTAAAATACTGGGATGGTATCATCTATATGCTCTGATTTGCACGTTGGGGTCTTGATTTTCTCTTGGGCTTAGTTATGATTACCATTGGAAAAGAACCAAGAACCATTCCATGGAATAGAGATAAAACCAAAATAAAATGTTGTTGCTGTTGGTGTATGATGGAACAAAGCCAAGAGCTAAGAACCTATGTAAAATTTAAAAAAAAATAAAAAAGATCTCAGTTCAGTTGGTGAGGTGGTCCATCATAGGGATCCCTTTGTACAGTTGTTCTCATGGCTTCGGACATCTCCCAACTTCCTCTCCCCCTGCATGTGGCCTTGGCCTGCCCCTTCCCGAGGCCTCAATGGTAAAAAAAAATTGGGTTTCCGAGCAGCTCACGCTGCCCATCACAGCATGAGCTGCCCAGAAACTCAATTTCATTTAGTATATATAGATAACACAAAAGCTATCAAAAAACATTTTGTACATGCTTTTTATCAACTCATGGGCCAAAAGCCTACGATTTGTCAGAAATGGTGAACTCCTGCAACTTTGTCGTGACGCGGAAGCCAACGAGCCTTGACTCGAAGGTCGAATGATTTGCGAAACTCAACGTGCTTTAAGGACAAACGAAAGACAAACGATTCGCGAATCGTAAACATGCCTCCAGGATCGCAAAAATCGCAAAGCGACGCAAAACGAAAAGAAACAAAAGATACGAAAGGAAACAAAAGAAACGAAAGAGAATCTTTCACGCTGCCAGCTGGTAGCTCAACGGGCTTGGAGTCTCAAACTTCACGCCCAGCTGAAACAGGTAGTAACAACGGAGAGTAATTGATCAGTTGATTAGCATTAACTAGTCTTGTAATTCTCTGTTTAGCTATCTTGTAAACTCCACACAGTGGAGATAAACACAATCCTTCTGAATCATAATATAGGACTGTAAGATACAGAGAGATACAGCATCTGGTCGGTGACAGAACTCTCAGAGGTGCAGCCTCCAGAGGGAGACCTGAGGAGAGCTGAATGAATCAGATAGGATGAGAGTGCAATGGCGATCATCATTTCATCCATAAACGAAGATCTACTCATGCAGATTACAAACTGCGAAAGCAGCCATGCAGCATGGGAAAGATTAGAACAGAAGCATGAAGTGAGGACTACAGCTTTAGTCATGCACCTTCACAATCAGCTGCAATCCATACGATGGGATGGCAACGAGTTAGATCAGCACGTTGAGAAGATCAGAATGAACTTCGCTCAACTCGCTGCATCAAGACATGAGCACCAGGTCCCAGCACCACAGTAGCTGATGTACTTCATGAAATCTCTACCGACGTCCTATCAGCCTTTGAGAATGCTCATACTGAGTCTACCAGATATAACATTCGACAAAGCAGTCAGTATTGTCGCTGATGAGAGACTGATGAGAGATGAAGGAGAGGGAAGCAGTGATCAAGAGAAAGCTCTCTTCACAAAAGGAAAGAAGAAAAACAAAAACAAACCCAAATTCGAGAAGACGAAGCCCTCGAATCAACAATCTTCTTCTTGTGATCACTGTCACAAACCAAGCCATACAGCCAACAAATGTTGGTTCAATCCAGCAATTCCTTGCATGCACTGCAAGAAGAAGGGACACTCTACATACAATTGCAAATTCAACCCAAAAAGAAAGAACAAAACTGAAGAAGCAAATGTTGTAGAGTCATCCAAAGATGCAGATAGAGGTGATGAAGCCTTCACGCTACTTGATGACGCTTCAACGAGCTACACTGAACATGACTACGATGTAGTCATTGATTCAGGAGCAACATCTCACATCACCTGCAACAAGAAAATCTTATCAGAGAGCTCAAAAATAGCAGAACAACGATTCTAGGTGATGGGAGCAGACACGATGTCAAAGGCATTGACACTCTACAACTGCGAACACTGTCAGGGCAAGCAAAGCTGCCAGGAGCACTCTACGTGCCTTCACTAAGAAAGATCTACAACTAAATATAATTATCCCTTCATTTTCTTTTGTCAAGCAATGGCATCATCTTCATTTCCAGAGTTGTCCAGATACAATCTAAGATCTCATTGCAGAAGAGATAGTTGTGATAGCCAACAATCTGTTTCATTTTTTGCCCCAACAGTACCACTTGTATCTCCTATATTTGAGTCGCAATACATGGAGCCACTGCCTGAACAACCAGATATAGAACCATTCTCTGAGGTTGTTAGACCCACTCAAGAGTCTACCACACAGGATGATGACCCACCCTTGCAAAGCCATACTCAACTTCATGATGACATATCTGAGTCTGTGGATGTTTCCATCCAAGAGATGCCCACAAAAGGCATAGACCTTCTATGAATTAGTTTTGCTCATTTTTTTTGTTATCATTTAGTATCACATATTTGTGAGGCATTGTGTTATATAGAGTTTCTACTGAGACATTATTCTCATTATTTTGATTTTTCACTGTATTTTGTCCATGATATGTTCAAGAAAAGAGTCCCACAAAGGAAGATGCTAGTGAGTACTAATGGAAAATTGATACAGACAAATTTATGTCAATCAGTTCTGACAAGACTAAAAGTCCCAACCAACATCCTTGTACCTTTTGTTCCACTATGTAGGATGATTCCAAATGAAGCTGTGAGGCCAATTAGGGAAGACTTGTCTCATCGAAATGAAGAATTTTGCAAGTATGGCTACCTGGAGTTGAAGGGCTCCTTCATTTTATCATGCACCAACATGGATGGCAATGAAATTGAAGTAACTCCTCCAATCACTTCAGATTGGGACCCCATGTGGCATGTCATAAATGAGGAGCTCGAGGCCGACCTAGCAAGAAGCCCGGAGTGGTCCCATTTGAAAAATAAGATGTTTTTTGTCTGGGATGGAAACAACAGATTGAGAGCATTTATGTCCAAGATTAAAGAAGACAAGATTAATATTATTTTTTGATAAATCTATGTTGATGTTAATAGTATTAGTGTTGATGTGAATAAATCTTTGTATTAGTATTTTGATGTGAATACAAGATTGTTTTTGTTTTGAGTTTTACTCATTAGAGTCTTTTTTCCTGTTCTAATGAATATAGCTTTTCAAAACATAAAATATTGGCACATTCGTGTGGCTGCAACCTTCATCAACTTTGAGAAGCGAGATGAGGGAGAGTTGTTATTGGCCTTGATTGGAATAAACAGGTACTTGTGTATTTTTTTCCTGTGAATACAAAGTTTTTTAATCAAATAAAATGGTGTGAACCATTATTTGAATCATTACATGGTATGAAATGACATTAACCATTGTACATCCAAGTAATGATGAAAGCATAGAAAGTTTTTACCAAGGTAGTATCTAAGAAGCTAGTATATTATAGATTTTTGAAGTCACTCTCATGATATCTCATTTGTTGTTGCAGGCTAAATGAGGCATATGTCAAGCCCAATCTATCTGATAGAATATTTCAATTCAGACAGTTTGGTACTCTAGACAAAAAAGCTCTTTTGAAACACATTCCTCACAAAGATTTGAATTGGATGGGCAAAGAGCTAGAAAAAGAGACCAAGAGAGAAGGAGCTCAGAAGACATGTTATAATTGCTCTTTGCACTCCTGAGCCAGATAGTCTTTAAGGTATGGCATTTTTTTTTGGTACATGATAATTAGCACCATAGAAAATTTGAAGTCTTTTTATGGATAAATCTAAACTCTTATGTAGGACGAGTTTGAAGAGAGGACAAAAGAATATCAAGTTGAATCATCAAAATTAAGAGAAGAAACAATGGGACATGCCATGAAGGAAACAAAACGACATTTCAAAGTAAAGTACTCAGGTAGCCAATCCTACAAATGGCGATTCTTTTGTGGGAAAAAGAGACATTTTGCATCCGAGTGCTACAAGAAGAAGAATTCCCAAGAGAAGGACAATCAAGGCAACCTTGTGCTTGAGGAGGAGGAGGCAGAATGCAATTTATCTTTGATGGTATCCTCGCCACAAACATCTAATCAAGACACTTGGTGGATTGATAGTGGGGCAAGCTCCCACATGACTCACCAAAAAGACTACTTTTCTAATCTACTTTCTTACAATAATTCTAAGAGATTTATCTTCACTGCAAGTGATCAAAAATGTCAGATTGTAGGTGTTGGATCCATTCCTTTATGTCTAGGATCATCTAAAAAAGTAGATCTAGACAATGTTCTATATGTACCTTCAATTACAAAGAACTTGTTGAGTGTAGGACAACTTATGGATAGTAGATTAGAAGTACATTTCAAGCATGGAGCATGTTCTATCTTGAAAGATGAAAAATGTGTTGCTAGTGGTTTCAAGCAAGGGAGGTTATTCAAATTGGATGCTAATGTGATGGTTGGAAGTGTGAACATGGCAAAGGAGGAGCTCACTCAACTGGAATTATGGCACAAAAGGTTAGGCCACCCTAACTACAAAGCTATGGGAACCATGGTGACAAAGGAGCTAGCAAGTGGACCTTCCAAAACCATATCCAAGGGTGGCAAGCTTTGTGAAGCTTGTGGACTCTCCAAATCTCATAAGCTACCTTTCAAGAGATCTTTGACAAGATCTAACTCTCCTCTTGACCTTATACACTCGGATGTTCATTCATTCTCACATGGATCTAATGGTGGAGCTCTTATGTATGTCACTTTTATTGATGATAGATCAACGTACTCTTGGCTTTATCTCTTGTCTAAGAAAAGTGAAATTTTTGAGTCCTTTGTAAAGTTCAAAACTATTATGGAAAAGCAACTTAATACTAGCTTGAAAGTATTAAGAAGTGATAATGGAGGGGATTACATCTGATGAAAGAGTTTTGTGAAACTAATGGCATTAGGAGAGAGTTTACTTGCACATATATTCCACAACAAAATGGAGTAGCTGAGAGAAAGAATAGGACACTATGTGAGTGTGCTAAAGCTTTGAGATTAGATGCATCCCTTCCTATTTCATTTTGGGGAGAAGCTATTTTATGTGCAAACTTTCTATGCAATAGAATGACTAATAGTGCCATTAAAGGACTTACACCTTATGAAGTATTGTATGGCAAAAAGCCAAATCTTAGTGATTTAAAAGTTTTTGGATGTACTTGTTATGTACAAATTCCTTTAGAAACAAGGATAAAGGAAGATGCCACTTCATTCAAAGGCATCTTTGTTGGTTATAGTGAAAAGAATAAAGCTTATAGGATATTTGATCCTATTACCAAGAAAGTTGTTGTAAGTAGAGATGTACTTTTTGATGAATCTCTCCAAGCCAAAGGAAAGGTGACTTCCAACAACACTCAACTTGTCAAGGATCATGCTATGGCCGAGGAGGAGCTTCATGAAGATGAAGACCAAGGGGAACTTACTCAAAGTCCAAGAGTGCCAAGAAGATCAACAAGGACAAGGATTGAGCCATCAAGGCTCACTTATAGTGACAAAGGGGAGCAAAGGGAAGATTCTCAACTACTCAACTCTTATATTTTCTTGACTACTATGCTTGAAGAACCAACTAGTTTTGAGAAAGCAAACAAGTCTCAATATTGGAGGAAAGCTATGAAAATCAAACTTGGAAGCTTGTTAATCTACCTTATGGAAAGAAGCCTCTTACTTGTAAATGGATATGTAGATTGAAATATAATCAAGATAGTTCCATTCATAAGTATAAAGCTAGACTTGTAGCAAAAGGTTTTTTGCAAGTCAAAGGCATAGATTATGATGAAACCTTTGCACCCGTTGCAAAGCTTGTGACCATTAGATTAATCATAGATCTTGATACTTTTTTCAAATGGGAGCTCTTCCAACTTGATGTGACAAATTCTTTCTTGAATGGATTCTTGGAAGAGGAAAACTACATGTGCCAACCCGAGGGCTTCATCAAAGATGGAGAAGAAGACAGTGTGTTTCTTGAAGAAGAGTCTTTATGGACTCAAGCAAGCACCAAGAGCTAACCTATGGATGTGGCTCTTGATTTTATCAAAACAGAGCTCATGCTATTACAAACCAATCTACCAACATATTTCAGATTTACCATCAACGGAAGACTCGTAAGTAGTCTATGTTTAATTTACAATTGCACATTCACTAATATTTGTCATGTCACAGATGAGAAAAAGACAGGAGCTGATAACGTGCTGAAAAGATCTACCTACAACAATCACCATTGTGGAAGAACAATAGCTTCAAATAAAGTTTAGTAAAAATCTGTGTATAGACTCTTTCATTCAATAAATGAAAGCCCAAGTTGGGCATCAGTACATTTATTATGTGCTCCCAAATTTATAAAATGGAACAACATTTGATATACCAATGTACATTTTCCTATCAATTCTATACATGTGCAATCTATATCTGTTCTGTGCTATCTATATTTTTCTAATCTTATTTAATATAATAACATCATCCTTAGCACCATCATCAACAATGGGAGGCTGAAGCCTTGCCCTCGCCAGTATGCTTAGGATAATTTCTACTTGATGTGTATTCAGGAAGTGTAAACTACAAGATAGAACATTCATGTACTAGTAATGGCTAAAAAATTCAACAGAATAGAAAAACTAATCACGATTCTAAAACCAAGAATAAACAGAATAAATTACCTTTGAAATATCAATATCCTCCTAAAGGTTGAACCATTCAAAAAATAACTTTGTATTATATAAAAGTTTAAAGTCTTGATCCAGTGGTAGCCATGTACCTTCAATTTTCTTGTATCTCTGATAACTAAATGTGAGACTGAGCATTTGTTATATGATATGAAAACGGAAGATCATTGACGACTTTTTAATCCTGCATTCTACGTCATTATATGTTTAACTATCCCAGCCTTGATCCATGAGATCTGACAAAGTCTCATCTGATAAATCCTTGCAAACAAATAAAGTTGGTGTCCGTCGAACACTAGCACTTGAGAAAAAATCAACAAATATATGCAATGAGATAAACCAATTTAGGTGAACAATTTTCGAGCCTGTACTTATCTTGATAGCATTTCTAACATCAGGAGTAGGCCACTCATCACTCTGAAAACTAGGCAATGGAATCGCTTCGAGCTTGCCAAAACCTCCATCCGTTTGTATATATAGAGATTCATAAAAGTATATACCACAATCTGAAAGTTCCTTTGGACTTCTTCCTTTGTATTGTAGCTTTCCAACATCAGAGTGAATCACGTCCAATATTTCTGCAAGTGATTGTGTTGGCTCCCATTCACTTATGCATGATGGATATAAATCTGAAAGAAAAAAAAAACGTTGAATGTTAGCCGATATTTCCGCACGGAAAATCGGACTAATATTGAAGTTTAAGTTCACAATAATTGAAAACACCAGTATGTAAAACCCGGTTAGCAAAGAAAAATCGACACAAATTTTCCGTAGAATTGGGTCCCAGCCCGTCCTAAAGTGGCTACACACAGTTTAAAAGAAAGAAGCTGTGGTCAATTTTTGTAAAGACCGAGCCAAAAATGCTGGTCCACCTAGAATTGGGTCCCAGCCCACCCTAAATGTGGCTAGAGAAAAGGTTGCAGCCTTAGAAATGGCTTATGATACGGCTTTTTGGCCAATTGTAAAAATAGCCGGCATAGCCGTGCTAAAATCCTACCATGTACAGAGTTGGTTTTACTAATATATGGTTGCCTAGTGCATATTCAGGGAAACCGTGTTGTCGTGGGAGCCCTAGTCATGAATGCCAAAAAAGTCAACCCCAGTCAAAGAGCCATCAAAGAAAAATATCTATCGGGCAAAACCCAAGCTGTGAATTATGGGCAATACTGAAAACTTGCAGAAACCCTAACGGGTAAAATTGGACAGATTACGAGAAATGGGCAAAGTACGCAAATCAGTTGGTAATCTCGAGAAACCAAAAACCAGAAGCCGGGTTGTGCATACTACAAGGAAAATCAAATGAAAAGCCAAGGAAAATGGAGGACCGAGGGAAATAGAGGACACCTAACAAGAGAGAGAAAGGTTGGCAGGAGTCTTCAACAACCTTTTGGATCATAAATGCAAGAAGGCCTTAGAGGCTAGCAAAGTTTGGTAGATACCTTCTCTAGCTGTTGACAAAAGAAGCATCTTGGCTAGTTTTGGTAAGGGGGCTTAAATGGCACCAACCCCTACACCCTCAAGGAGGCCACTTGATGTACTTGCCAATGGGGATTGGACAAATGGAAAGAAGGCTGGAAGGGCACGAAAATTGGCAAAAACTAATTTTGAAGAGGGACACTTGAGATTTACTATAAAAGGAGGCCACAGTTTGTGTTAAGATATAGTTGGATGATGATGTGATAGTTTGATGAGAGAATTGGGATAATGAGATGATGTATATAGTTGGATAATGAGATGATGTTGATAGTTGCTAAGTTGAGAGTGGAGAGTTTGATGAGTTTGATGTGATAGTTGAATGCCATGTTGATTTAGAATTTCATTCCATTTGTTGAGAGTTAGTTAGAAGTCATGGGAGTTGCTAATTTGTTGAGTTGGATGTTGAGAGGTAGTTCCATGTTGAGATTGAGTTCAGAATTTTTATGAGTTAGTAGTTTGGGGAACTTTGTTGTCTTTGAGGAAGGGGTTGATATTAGTGGATTTGGTGTGTTGCATTGTTGAAAGCTTGTTTGGTTGAGAGAGGTTATCATGCAGATCTCATGCTCTTGAATATTCATTTTTCTCTTTGATATCTCCTTACTATTTTGCATCAGGTATGAGGTGAATATTATTGAAAGGTTCCTTTGATAACATGATCATGCATTGTATCATTCCGTCTATGTTTTGTATGAGTAGAGGGGTGTGGATTACAAGGTATGTGTGATGGGTAGGATGTCATATCATCTCACTAATTTGCTTGAGAGTTTCATAGAGTTCCTTCAATGAGATAACTTTCACCACTTTTTACAGGTTCCAATCTTGAGGAGTGACACTTGCTTCATCGCTAGTCCTTAATTATCCAATAATTTCATTATGAGGATTAGGTATTGAGATCAAGTGTCATTATAAGTCTAGAGTGATAGATCTTTGAAAGTAAGAGAGTCTATATTATGAGCTCATTGAGAGGAGGGTAGTTCTTTTGATGATCTCAATATCACAAATATTTTGAGGGTAGATTGTGAGGAGTGAATGTAAGAGGCCCCATTGTCACTTCATTACATCAAATTTTTCTATCAATTTCTTTATCAAGTGTTTATGAAGGTTCAAATTGTTTCGAAAGAGAATTCTTTCAGTATGATAAGGGTGCGTTATTATGAAGAGGCAGAGATGAAAAATATTCCTTAGTCCATTGGCTATGAGAATTTAACTAGCAATGGTCAAGTATACACCCTACTTCATCGCTGATTCTCTGTCCATAAGTGTATTGGACATGTGAAATTATGTGTTTGCCCAATCAAGAGTATTTCCGTGGTAGCCAATCGCACAGGGAACGAAGCAATTCTACTGCCAATTACTTGCTGATCCTGAGGAGGCATGAGTGTACTTGTGTTGTCAATCATCAAGATTTTTTTGTGTCAGAGATAACTTAATTCCAGTTGGCGGATTTCACATTTTTGTGGATAATGCAATCACCCATCTAAGGCCCTCCATTGCTAATTTATGAGTCACCGTACCTCTGTTGATTCTATTTGAAATTACCAAGCTGCCCGCTGGCTGCCTCTGCTCGCTGATCCTTCATTTATGTGCAAGTACTGCCCGCTGCCTTCTGCCTTACCTCTGTGCGCTGCCTATACCAGTTTATTGTCTGATTGTCAGCGCTGCCCACCTCTGTCTGCTGTCTACTGAGACATGTCAGTCCATCATTGATAGGAAGAAACATTTCTACATTTTTGTTGCTTCTTTTCTGCCTTCCATTGCAGACAGTCAGAGCACCTCTGAAATGTTTTTTGGATCCATGGAAATCATATGCCATTCTGACTCTGATCTCCATCACAGATAGCTATCTCTCTCTTCCAGCGCAGATAGATAGACAAAACATCTATGGATGCTCCTGAAATACAATCCTCATAGCAAATGTGTCCTACTATACATCACAATATAAACGCATTGTTGATTCAAAAAGAGTACTTAAGCGATCTGTTTATGCCTGTTCACCGCTGATAGGAAGGGCCCATCTTTGAGTTTCCATTGCTCATTCTGCTATTTTACATCACATCATGGACAAATTACTTGATTCCTACACAGAGAAGGGAAGACCAATTGGTTATGCACAGCCATCATTGACTGTTTGAAACACCCGTCCTCATCATCTGTCATCTAAGTTCCATGGTTCAGTTCTAAACGTTGTTGCCAATCACACTGATAGAGGGCAATGCTCACTGCTAGATGACATTCAAGAAGATAATGGATTACATTCGAAGAGGTCGAATACATGTGTAGTTCATCGTAACTCTGTATCTAGCATTCAAATACATATCCATCGCATTCTAGAATGGCAAGCGAGACGACAGAGACAATGTGACCGAGATTCTGCAACATTCGTGCCAGTTGTGTGAAAGATGGTTAGTTTGCTAAACTATTCTATGCTAGAGTATATCTGATCCGAAATCGTATTACGCATAGTGAAGGGATCTATAAGCAATTTTACGTTACAATATCTGCAATGCTAGTGAATATAAGTGATTTGGTGTACCACCTTTCCGTAAGCTTGTTATGTTGGATTTAGACTAGTAGTAAGTCACGTCACCAGCGGTCGTTTAAGGTTAGTGGTCCTTATTTGCTTATGTTGTATTTTGTGAAAATTAACAAACGTAAGGAGCGTTTGAATGTTTAATGAAATGCTCTCTCATTGCGTGATGCTACTAGACTTACCGAAATCACGAATGTTGTTTCACTCATGATAAAATCATTTTCCTATTGATAAGTAATTGCTTGACACTACTCGAGTTTTAGCAATAGTCACTATGTGCTAAAAATTACCGTTAGTACGCTATTTGAAGTTTCCAAGTTGAAATCGTTTTGTGACTCTATTATGGAAAGTGTTAACTGGGCCCGACCTCTGTGAAATACCAGAGCAAGTAGTCTGCAGAAAACAGCTGAAACACATTGTCACGGTCTGAGTCGCAAAGTAGGCACACCATTTCCGGTACTGTCTAGCGAAACACATAGACCCGAAATCTGGGAAACGTTATTGTCCAGTGAACAGGATGGCATGCGTAATGTACTCACCACATTTCACTTGACCTACCCCGCTTAGAAGAACAATGTTTAGGGTGTCCAATAAAAACTGAACAATTTCAATGGATATACCCTTAATAGTCCTAGGACTTTAGCAGACACATAACCTAATGTCAAAGTAGAGGTCTAGAAGTGAGATAATAGAAACAATGAGTTGGACCCTGTATGATGGGAGAAGAGGGTCAGCTCCAACCTGCGTGTAGTGACATCTGTCAATTGAGGCAAAGAGGACCTCCATGCTACTATTTTTTCACCCCAGAACTCTACTAGTATCTATGCCCTAGAGACACTCTACGTAGAACACAATATTGTGGGGAGTACAGCTACTTCAAAGCATATGTACTCACAGAAGACATATTTTGGCATCTGACAGAAGCCACCTCTGTCACGTACGCAGATATTGCCCACCCCCTTCTACTTAGAGAACCAGTGATACAGTCGCCTGGATCAGACAATAGTACTAATGGAGACCAGAGATATGACTTAGGAGAAGATCCTAGGTACACAATAGACCTATGTGGTTGCACCGCCACGAGTTCACCATTAGAGATGAGAACAATTTAGAGGTTCGAAAGAAGAAATCGGGTCTAGCAGGTCTAAGATGCCACCGACCCTTTAGGTAGTCATATTTCTAAAGGTCCGGAATATTTTCAATAATTAGGGTCCTTAAAATTCGTGTATGGTCTGAACACCACAATGGCAGGGATGCATCCCAATCGCGCCTCATACAGGCTATTGAACCTCGACAAGGCAAGAACGTGCAAACACAAGATGCACGAAGGCTCAAGGACAGATGCCCAATAGAGGCTATGAGAGCACAGGCTCTAATGCAGAACTAGGTGATATGCGAGCCATGCTAAAGGGATACATGGACGTGATGAGTGAGAATATGTAGACCTTAGCAGCAGATGTAAAATTTCTCAAACGACACCAAAATTTGTTGGGTCAGAGACACCCCATAGAAGGACCGAATCCCTTAGTGTGTAGACACTGTAGAGGGAATCGTTTAAATCGAAATTGTCCCAACCAAGTGTGCGGGTACTGCAAGAGGCCTGGACACTTGGAGGATAGATGTTGGGTACGTAGAGACGCATTAAACACTAGGAATAGGATGCCTGGGCCAGTAAAACATAGACCCCAGGAGGACAGAACGGCGGGGCCATCAAGTCCACCTCAATACATACAACGGGGACCCAAGATTAGTCAGGTGGATAAAGGGAAGCAGGCATAGAAGATGACCGGCCACCCATGAACTTCATCGTCGTGGAGATGCTAGAGGAATCCACGAGCAGGAAAGAGGTTTTAGTAGTGACCCGGAGGAACCTCCAGATGGG
Source organism: Diphasiastrum complanatum (assembly GCA_029204225.1). NCBI lineage: Eukaryota > Viridiplantae > Streptophyta > Lycopodiopsida > Lycopodiales > Lycopodiaceae > Diphasiastrum > Diphasiastrum complanatum. The sequence continues at coordinate 14,843 of MU834246.1, read as the reverse complement.
GCTACCTCCCAGGAAACCCAAGCCTACACCAAAACCACCACTAGAGGTAGATAACCCAGTGGTCATTGAGAAGCCAGTACTCAAACCTACACCCATCTACGAGGATCCACTGCCCAAAGAGCAAGGTGAGGTTAGCGTCTTGGAAGGGCGTAGACATCCCAAGTTCCTAGGACCGAGAAAAGGGAAAACCGGCCTAGAAACTAAGAGAACCATGACCCGGACGCGCAGGTTTAAGAAGGATATAGACCTAACTTGAAGAGAGGGAATATTGACCTAGGTCAAGCCCTAGGGAATCTAAAATTGGAAATAGGGCTCTGGCAACTACTACAGTTGTCACCCACTATTAAACGCATGGTCAAACGACTGATGAGACCACCCCACGACCAGAATACTAGAGCCACCTACATTAGGAAAAGTAGATGCGGATTTGTTAGATCGCTACTGTCCTAAAGTAGACGTACTCATAGATGGCCTAGTAATTTCAGGGGCCATAGTTGATGCAGGGTCGACAGTTAACATCATAAGTCTAGAACTTTCAGACCGCCTTGGTTTTACTCTAGAACCCACTACCTTGACAGCCCTAAAGCTAGCCAACAACTCAGTGATCAAACCAAAGGGCGAGCTTAAGAATGTACCCATTACCGTGGCTAACAAGACCATTCAAGTGGACTTTTACGTCATGAGGATGTATGCCGAGAACCGGGGTACTCTATATTGCTAGGATGGCCATGGCTGAGGCTTAGCAACTGCACAGTCGACATCCTCGCAGGAGTACTGATTTTTGGAAGGGGTAGAGAATGTACCATAGTCGACGGCTATCCTGAGGTGCCTCAGTCAAAGAGCACCCATACCTTCGTTTGAGTGGGAGGAGGTCACAAGTAGTGAGGATGATGATGAGTCCACTTCGAGTGAAGATGAACCAAACCTGAGATCAGTACTGGACATAGAGTGGAACACTCCAGAAGAGCGGCCTCCCAAAGTTCGAGACATTGATATTTGCTTGATAAACCTAGGAACCCTAGAAGAGCCCGAGAACATCAAAATAGGTGCTTCCCTATGCATTGGAGAAAAAGAAGAATACGAATGGTTGTGTAGAAAGTACCAGCATAGTTTTGCCTGGGACTACTCAGATTTAGAGGGAATTCCACCCGATCTAGTGACTCATACAATACCACTGAAGGAGGGAGCCAAACCTATACGACAAAAACAACGCCGACTACCCTACCACCTAAAGGAAGGAGTATACATTGAACTCAAGAGACTTCGAAATGCTGGACTGATATTTCCGGTAGAGAACACCGAGTGCTGCTCCCCAATAGTACCTCGCACCAAGAAGAACTCTACACGCATTCGTGTGTGTGTGGATTATAAGAGGTTGAACAAACATAGTAAGAAGGACTACTACCCATTGTCGTTCATAGACCAAGTCCTAGAAAAAATGGCGGGAAGAGACCAGTACTCTTTCATGGACCGTTTCGCAGGCTATAATCAGATAGCCATAGCAGAAGAGGATAAATTGAAGACCACTTTCACGACCACGTTTGGGGTTTCACTTACCACGTCATGCCCTTTGGGTTGACTAATGCCCTTGGAACCTATCAGAGGTTTATGAACAAGCACTTCAAAGATATCTTAGACGAAAATCTCAAAATTTTTATAGATGACCTCTGTGGGGCACCCACTGTCACAAAACATCTCACCATGCTAGAGAAGTGTTTTCAGAAGTGCGCAGCAACCTGTATAGCTTTGAATGCTAACAAGTGCCTATCCAGGGTTCCTTACAGGGTACTGTTAGGATATGTCATTAGCAAGTACGACATGGCAACTTATCCTAAAAAAATAGCTATGCTCCTAGCCATGATGGCACCAACTACGGTGTCCCAACTTCAGACCTTCTTAGGCTTGAGCGGTTATTACAAAAGATATGTGATGGCCTATGCCACGCGTACTTACCAGATGACTGGCTTATTGAAAACCAACGTGGAGTGGACCTGGGACGAGGCATGTGAGAAGACTTTTCAGGAATTAAAAGTAGCTTTGGCTAATGCTCCAATATTGAAACCACCTATGTACGATAGGGAGTTCTTCGTTTTCACAAGCACTACAAACACGTGCATAAACTGTTGCCTGGCCCATATTTGGGACAAAAAATATCACCCTATTATTTTTATAGGGAGAAAACTAAACAAAGTCGAATTTAATTATAGTAAGGCTGAGAAAATTTGTTTGGGGATAGCTTACGCTGCCGCCAAACTAAGGCATTACCTATTGCATCGGAAAGTGACTTTCTTTACCAAGAGTATTGTAGTCACCTCGAGAAAAATACAAAATGATTATTGTTGTGATACGGAACTCGACCAGGAACTTGGGACGTGTACGTTGAAGGTAGATGGAGCCTGTAGACATTCGAATAGAGAAGGTGCCATAGGAGCAGTATTGCAGAATCCCAATGGGACTGAACTAGCCAGTATAGGAGTCCTATTAGGGAAAGGATTCATGAACAACACTGCCGAATACAAAGCCCTTCTAATCGGTCTACAAATGACCATGCGAGTTGTGCAAGCTATAGGCAACCTCCGAATTATGGGGGATTCACAACTCCTAATCCGAGGTATGACTGGCGTATACCGACTCAAAAGCAGGACCTTACAGGCCTATGCAATTGCCATCAACGAATACACTAGAGAGTTTTCCCACATCGAATGGATGCATATTCCACGAGCACAGAACCAACATGCTGATAGTCTAGCTGCGATAGCCTGCGACCATAATCATTACTGGCAATGTGAGCCAGGTAGGGTAGTCATTTCGCCCATAACCATTGCTGCAGAGCTATGGACAATCTTGAATGCCCAGGCATGGTATGGAGTTCGGTGGATCAGAAGTTTGATAAAGCAAGTAGATCTAGAGAATCCCCAACTCCTAGCCCCATTACATCAGTTAATGAGCCATGAACTATCTAGAACATGTTTTAGGTCACACCATAGTAGCATAACCCATGGGTTAATGCACATGGCCTAAGTACATGGTATAGATACACACGGAAGGGGAGAGGGATGTACAGCTTAAAGATTTTTTGTACATTCAACACATTGTATATCCATGTACATAAATGCTAAAACACAGGTGATGGAATTTACTGCTGAAAAGAGTATGGAAGACTCGCAAAGCAGTAATCAGCCCGACCAACGCCATAGAAAATTGATGAGATTCGTATTGAAGGAAGGCAGAGGACAGACATAGAAATCCAACGTCTGAAAGAAGAATTGAAGAAACAAAAGAACCTATGAATCAGAGCCACTAATGAGCTAGTTAGCACCAATAAGGAGCGAGATACCTGAAAGCAGAAGTACAATGACCTCAAGGAGGCTAATGACAGATGACAGATAAGCCATAGGGAGGGGTATAAAGGGCAGGAAAAGATCCTAGCCAACACCAAGGTGGAACTAGCTGCAACCGAAACTACCCTAGCCATGCTAGCTAGGCAGTTACATGAGTATCAGAGAAAAGAAGCTACAAGAGGACCAATCAGGCCTCAGAGTTCCCACAACCCTTTACCCGCTTACCCTGTGCACCGCAAGAAAATTTTGTCGGACAGTCTGTTCTACAAAAACTTTGATGCTTACAGTTTATATTTACCGCCCATGGAGTTTCCGCTAGATTCCCAGGTTTTTGAGCTACGACTATCCACAAGTTTCGCCCTCAGATTCACATGGCCACTCATCCCAGGTAGTTTTGAAAACTACAAAGATTCCTGCAAGAGCTTATGTAGGTTCTCAGTTGTTGCCGCACACCAGAAAGATGATATCATTAGATTGGCCGGCCACTATGCCTATTGCCTGCAGAATTGGTTACTACAACCTTGGGGTGCTAAGACTAAACCCACCAAGATTCACCTTACCAAATGGTGGTACAACCCCAATGAGTCCATGGAGTCAGGAGCGGACCTAGCATTGTACCTGCGGATGCATGACAGAACTTCCAGGGAAGGCATAACCCTAAATGAGATGTTTTATTTTAAGTTCTTGGAAGGTGCCAATCCAGCCCTAATGGATATGGCAGAAGTGGACCCCAATTACACTGGGGAGTTGAAAAACCAACGAACAAAAATGTGCAAAAATGCACTGTAACCACCCACCTCACTATTATGAATCATACACTAGACACGGTATAGTGAGCATCTGTTGCAAGTCTAAGTTTTCTATGCGTACATATTTATTGCATCTCTATAAAAACTCTAAGGTGCATTTGGGCATTTGCTAACTTCTATGGGCATAAATGACTGTATAGACAAATAGTTGAAGGGGGGTTGAGAGAGGAAAAAGTGGGAACAAAAACAATGCAGTGGGTAAGGCACAGAAGGGAAATATATATATTACAAAAAAATAGAAAAAGAGAGAGAAAGAAAGACAAACAGAAAAGTAAGAGAAAAAAAAAACGACTTCAACCATCTCTATTAGATCTCGAACCAATTTTTGAGGACAAGTGATGCCTCGCACATCCATAAGAGGTGAGGATGATTTTCCTAATTGATTCCATAGACTAGCAGAAAACTAGTACTTCCTACCATCTTGTGTATTGGATCTTAGGATAGTAAGTTGTAGAAAAAAACCATCAAATATATTTTGTGGTCAACTTTTGTAAAGACCGAGCCATCGGTCCACCTAGAATTGGGTCCCAGCCCGCCCTAAATGTGGCTAGAGAAAAGGTTGCAGCCTTAGAAATGGCCTGTGATAAAGTTTTACGGCTTTTTGGCCAGTTGTAAAAATAGCCGGCATAGCCGTGCTAAAATCCTACCATGTACAGAGTTGGTTTTACTAATATATGGTTGCCTAGTGCATTTTTAGGGAAACCGTGTTGTCGTGGGAGCCCTAGTCATGAATGCCAAAAAAGTCAACTCCAGCCAAAGAGCCATCAAAGAAAAATATCTATCGGGCAAAACCCAAGTTGTGAATTATGGGCAATACTGAAAACTTGCAGAAACCCTAACGGGTAAAATTGGGCGGATTACAGGAAATGGGCAAAGTACGCAAATCAATCGGTAATCTCAAGAAACCAAAAACCAAAAGCCGGGCTGTGCATACTACAAGGAAAATCAAATGAAAAGCCAAGGAAAATGGAGGACCGAGGGAAATAGAGGACACCTAACAAGAGAGAGAAAGGTTGGCAAGAGTCTTCAACAACCTTTTGGATCATAAATGCAAGAAGGCCTTAGAGGCTAGCAAAGTTTGGTAGATACCTCCTCTAGCTGTTGACAAAAGAAGCATCTTGGCTAGTTTTGGAAAGGGACCTTAAATGGCACCAACCCCTACACCCTCAAGGAGGCCACTTGATGTACTTGCCAATGGGGATTGGACAAATGGAAAGAAGGCTGGAAGGGCACGAAAATTGGCAAAGCCTCATTTTGAAGAGGGACACTTGGGATTTACTATAAAAGGAGGCCACTCTTTGTGTTGAGATATAGTTGGATGATGATGTGATAGTTTGATGAGAGAATTGGGATAATGAGATAATGTATATAATTGGATAATGAGATGATGTTGATAGTTGCTAAGTTGAGAGTGGAGAGTTTGATGAGTTTGATGTGATAGTTGAATGCCATGTTGATTGAGAATTTCATTCCATTTGTTGAGAGTTAGTTAGAAGTCATGGGAGTTGCTAATTTGTTGAGTTAGATGTTGAGAGGTAGTTCCATGTTAAGATTGAGTTGAGAATTTCTATGAGTTAGTAGTTCGGGGATCTTTGTTGTCTTTGAGGAAGGAGTTGATATTAGTGGATTTGGTTGTGTTGCATTGTTGAAAGCTTGTTTGGTTGAGAGAGGTTATCATGGAAATCTCATGCTCTTGAATATTCATTTTTCTCTTTGATATCTCCTTACTATTTTGCATCAAGTATGAGGTGAATATTATCGAAAGGTTCCTTTGATAACGTGATCATGCATTGTATCATTCCATCTATGTTTTGTATGAGTAGAGGGGTGTGGATTACAAGGTATGTGTGATGGGTAGGATGTCATATCATCTCACCAATTTGCTTGAGAGTTTCATAGAGTTCCTTCAATGAGATAACTTTCATCACTTTTTACAAGTTCCAATCTTGAGGAGTGACACTTGCTTCATTGCTAGTCCTTAAATATCCAATAATTTCATTATGAGGAGTAGGTATTGAGATCAAGTGTCATTATAAGTCTAGAGTGATAGATCTTTGAAAGTAAGAGAGTCTATACTATGAGCTTGTTGAGAGGAGGGTAGTTCTTTTGATGATCTCAAAATCACAAATATTTTGAGGGTAGATTGTGAGGAGTGAATGTAAGAGGCCCCATTGTCACTTCATTACATCAAATTTTTCTATCAATTTCTTTATCAAGTGTTTATGAAGGTTCAAATTGTTTCGAAAGGGAATTCTTTGGGTATGATGAGGGTGCGTTATTATGAAGAGGCAGAGATGAAAAATATTCCTTAGTCCATTGGTTATGAGAATTTAACTAGCAATGGTCAAGTATCCCCCCTACTTCATCGCTGATTCTCTGTCCATAAGTGTATTGGACCTGTGAAATTATGTGTTTGCCCAATCAAGAATATTTTCGTGGTAGCCAATCCTACAGGGAACGAAGCACTTCTACAGCCAATTACTTGCTGATCTTGAGGAGGCATGAGTGTACTTGTGTTGTCAATCATCAAGATCTTTTTGTGTTAGAGATCACTTAATTCTAGTTGGCGGATTTCACATTTTTGTGGAGAATGCAATCACCCATCTAAGGCCCTCCATGGCTAATTTACGAGTCACCTTACCTCTGTTGATTCTGTTTCAAATTACCAAGCTGCCCGCTGGCTGCCTCTGCTCATTGATCCTTCATTTATGTGCACGTATTGCCCGCTACCTACTGTCTTACCTTTGTGCGCTGCCTATACCAGTTTGTTGTTTGACTGTCAACGCTACCCACCTCTGCCTGCTGTCTACTGAGACATGTCTGCGGCCCTGCATAAAAAAAAATCAGACCTGCAATTCTAATTTTTGCCAGTCCATCACTGATAGGAAGAAACATTTCTACATTTTCATTGCTTCTTTTATGCCTTCCATTGCAGACAGACAAAGCACCTCTGAAATGTTTTTTGGATCCATGTATGCCATTTTGACTCTGGTCTCCATCACAGATAGCTACATCTCTCTTCCAGCACAGATAGACAAACAAAACATCTATGGATGCTCTTGAAATACAATCCTCATAGCGAATGTGTTCTACTGTACATCACAGTATAAATGCTTTGTTGACTCAAAGAGAGTACTTAAGCGATCTATTTATGTCTGTTCACCACTGATAGAAAGGGCCCATCTTTGAATTTCCATTGCTCGTTCTGCTGTTTTACATCGCATCATGGACAGAGAACTTGATTCGTTCACAGAGAAGGGAAGACCTATTGGTTATGCACAGCCATCATTGATTGTTTGAGACACCCGTCCTCATCATCTGTCATCTAAGTTCCATGGTTCAGTTCTGACCGTTGCTGCCAATCACACTGACAGAGGGCAATGCTCACTGCTAGATGACATTCAAGAAGATAATGGATTACATTTGAAGAGATCAAATACATGTGTAGTTCATCGTAACTCCGTATCCAGCATTCAAATACATATCCGTCGCAAGCGAGACGAAAGAGACAATGCGACAGATTCTGCAGCATTCATGACTAGTGGTTCTTGCAGCATCCCGGCTACCTAACTTGTCACTAAGGTACTTTAATTTCATATTAAATCATTACATGTTATGCCAGTTGTGTGAAAGATGGTTAGTTTGCTAAACTATTCTGTGCTAGAGTATATCTGATCCGAAATCGTATTACGCATAGTGAAGGGAGCAATTTTACGTTACAATGTTTGCAATGCTAGTGAATATAAGTGATTTGGTGTACCAACGTTCTGTAAGCTTGTTATGTTGGATTTAGACTAGCAATAAGTCACGTCACCAGCCGATCGTTTAAGGTTAGAGGTCCTTATTTGCTTATGCTGTATTTTGTGAAATTTAACAAACGTAAGGAGCGTTTGAATGTTTGATGAAATGCTCTCTCATTGCGTGACGCTGCTAGACTTACCGAAATCGCGAATGTTGTTTCACTCATGATAAAATCGTTTTCCTATTGATAAGTAATTGCTTGACACTACTCGAGTTTTAGCAATAGTCACTATGTGCTAAAAATTACCGTTAGTACGCTATTTGAAGTTTCCAAGTTGAAATCATTTTGTGACTCTATTATGGAGAGTGTTAACTGGGCCCGACCTCTATGAAATACCAGAGCGGGTAGTCCGCCGGAAACAGCTGAAACACATTGTCACGGTCTGAGTCGCAAAGTAGGCACACCATTTTCGGTACTGTCTAGCGAAACACGTAGACCCGAAATCTGGGAAACGTTATCGTCCAGTGAACAAGATGGCATGTGTAATGTACTCACCACATTTCACTTGACCTACCCCGCTTAGAAGAACAATGTTTAGGGTGTCCAATAAAAACTGAACAATTTCAATGAATATACCCTTAATAGTCCTAGGACTTTAGCAGACACATAACCTAATGTCAAAGTAGGGGTCTAGAAGTGAGATAATAGAAACAATTAGTTGGACGCCGTATGATGGGAGAAGAGGGTCAGCTCCAACTTGCGCGTAGTGACATCTGTCAATTGAGGCAGAGAGGACCTCCATGCTACTATTTTTTCACCCCAGAACTCTACCAGTATCTATGCCCTGGAGACACTCTACGTAGAACACAACATTGTGGGGAGTACAGCTACTTTGAAGCATATGTACTCACAGAAGACAAATTTTGGCATCTGACAGAAGCCACCTCTGTCACGTACGTAGATATAGCCCACCCCCTTCTACTTAGACAACCAACGATACGGTCGTCTGGATCAGATAGTAGTACTAATCGAGACCAGGGATTTGTCTTAGGAGAAGATCCTAGGTACACAATAGACCTATGTGGTTGCACCGCCACGAGTTCACCATTAGAGATGAGAACAATTTAGAGGTTCGAAAGAAGAAATCAGGTCTAGTAGGTCTAAGATGCTACCGACCCTTTCGGTAGTCATATTTCTAAAGGTTCGGAATATTTTCAATAATTAGGGTCCTTAAAATTCGTGTATGGTCTGAACACCACAATGGCAGGGATGCGTCCCAATCTCCCTCTAGGACCTAACATGCCATACATCTGTACTTCGCATGTAACCATTACTATCTTGCTAGGACTGAAGATACACCATTGCCAGAGAATTATATCCATGCTCGGGATAGAGCGGTTGGATGAAATCCTTAGAGCACCAGAGCCCTACATCCTACCAATAGTGGACCATGCAAGGACGGGAGATGTCATAGTTTTAGTATTGTTCTAGGAGAATCAGTCTCGATAGTAGTGTGAGAGGATGACCGTAGTACTGGGCCAAGACCAAGTTGACTGAAGTAGAACCTACCCTCTTTCTACCATACTTCTGGAAGCCTGGAAAACTTTCATTGGCTAAAAGAGCACGGAGCGATCGAGTGAGCCACCAGGGTTGGAAGCGGCTATCCTCGGTTCCTATCGTAAGGGCATTGTGGGCCCTTCTCCTTTTAGGGATCTGACGGAACCAACCCCTTGTTCAAAAAACCCCTAACATTGAAGCATTTAAATCATAATCTGAAGGGCATCAATAAAAAAAAACACCTATGATTGCAGTAGAGTGCATACATTTTGATATACTTACACTTGGTTTCTAGTGAGTATAATGTCAATTTTGTGATTGATCTTGCTTCCACACATGTGAAGGACAGTAGGGTGCTGATGTTGTATGAAAAAGGACAATATCTTATAGTACTTTTATGCCTATGATCAGATCTTAGTAATTTATGCAATTTCACTTTTTAGAATTTGAGTTGATACACATATCCTCTTATTATCATAAAAGAAATTATCTTGTCCAAAAGACTTTAGAGGAAAATGAAGAATTTAAAAGAAATAGAGAATCATTACAGAAGACAACATTTTATATCAAATCAGAATAGAGCAAATGCAATCAATCTTACAATCTATTCGATTTGAAAGCGAACAATTACTAAAGGATGTGGAAGTGGCTAAGAAGAAGGCTAGGAATAACAAGCGAAAGTGACAAATTTACGAGGATATTCAAACTCTTTCAAAAGGAGGTTATCAAAATAGAAGGATTTGTGCATTCAAGTAAGCATATTCTGCTTTTTGTAACTTGATCAATCACATATGGTTTTATTTCAGCTACGGTGATATTCTGCTAACTATCTAGTTTTTTTGTAGATCTACATTAGTAGTTCCTCAGAATGTTAAGGACAATGCTTCACTTGGAATGTCATTGGTGGGCTCAATATTGACTAGCAAATTCACTGAGTGTATCATGATGAACAATAGGAGTTCCAATGTAAAGTGCAAAATTGCAGAGTCTTTGATGGTGGACATATAGAAAATTTTAGATAAGACTATAGTTCGGGTTGCCTATGATTTTGCAGGTATTAGCAAAGAAGCATATGCAACAATATTTCAGCTTATTAGAGGAGAAGAGCTCAACTGGTAACCTAGACCAAAGTCGTCGACGGAAGAATCTCTACCTCAATATATAGAGAGTAGGATCTTGTGCATGAACTCATGCAATCCCCATGCAGGTCAACTATAAATAGGTCACAACTCTTCATGAATTCTTGCCTATATCCATCATGACAAAATTTCCAACAAGTTCACACGTGTGAGAATGATCCACTAATGTGAATGATCTTATTAAGCTTTATGATTAGCACAAGAAACTGATTCTAGATTGAATAGCAAGATCTAGTATAGAATTTAATGGCTTAATCACAATCTAGCATGGTAAGAATCAGAGAATGGTAGCTTTGATTTCAAGAGAGCAAAAGTACAAGAATCTAGTGTATGAGCATAAGCCTCAACATGAGTTAGAGAGAGACAGAGAGAGACAGAGATATTCAAGCAAATATTGGTGTAGATCCAAAATGGCATGGAATAGCTTCAAAGCTTGGTTCTTCATCAAAGATTATGAGAATAACTACACATATTTATGGACTTTGAGGTAGCTCAAGGTAGAACCACATCCATCCACCTTTCATTCACATCTAAAGTGAAAACTAGAGTCTAAGTGACATTTTGTCACATCTCATGCATGCATTTCTACCTACTTTTACCAAGTGTCATTTTTCTATCTAGAATTGTACGAATCATCATGCATGTGTCCATTTCACTTTGTGCATGTCTTGCATGTCACTATGGATCACTTACAACAATTGCATGTGATATGCCACAAGTTTCTACAGGCATATTAATGCCATTTCAAAGTCTACAATCTATATGCAAGTTGTATGACTTGAGAAACCCATATAGCTTGAGTTCCTTCTAGGCCAAATTTGGCATTTAAATTATGAAACAACATACTTGCATAGAAAAAAGTTTGTAGCAAGCCTAAAGTTCAAGATAGATGCTTTTTCAATTTCAACACGTCACACGTACATGCACCACTCCATATGTCTCAATTAGAGTGTCTGGGTCCTCTCAAGGTCATTAGTCACCAACAGGCCTCGACGTGGAATAAAATCTAGGCGTGACCAATAATCTTGAACACTAGAGGGCCGGTCTACCATATTAGATCTATTCCATGTTCTTTGCTGAATATGGCCATAACATTCTTCCTCCCTTAAACAAATTTTGTCACATATGAGAACAATCTCACTTTGACTTAGTACATAAACATATATGTCATTATCTGGCAAATTCCTTCAAAATCCACATATGTTATCCACATATCTCACTGAGAATCTTGTAACTCAGATACTAAAGAATTCTATTTCTCTCGAGTAAATAACATGTCTGGGAAATCTCTGAGACTAAGAACACATTCTCTCTCATGAGTTTTCCAACCCACTTACCTCTTGCACCAAATTTCTTCCACATAATGAACCCCTTTCGGATCCTAGTACAACCAAGATCAGATTGATTCAATACAGACACTCCATTATCAAAATTACTTCTATCCCTGTCAACTAGAATTAGTAACTTCTGATCTTACTCAATACTACTTATAATGATTTCCAATTTCCATCATTCTCTAGTTCCAAATTGTTTCACACAATTCCTAGAGAATTTTTCTCAACTCTGTGCAACTAATATAACTCATCACTTCACCCCTTCCTTTAAAAGAAATTTCCAATTTCTTATGAAGGTTTTTCTGGAGAAATGATAAATGAAAATCTCAGAATCATGAAAAGTCAATAATAAGTGCCCTCCAAATCAGATTTACTCTATATTATACCCATGACTTTTCTTCTAAGTATTCTCAATACGAGTGATAATAACTATCATCTATTTGAGCACTATCCATGCATAAGAGACAATCCGGGATTAAGAAATTGAAACACCACATCTTGGAACATTCCAAATTCCAAGCCTTATCCAAGTAGTAATTCACATGATTATAAACAGTCCTTCAAATAAGAATTTCCCATGCTGGAAGGATCATATAAATTTTAGTGTGAGGTCTATATTTTGAAATTCAAAAGAAGTAAGGGTTCTTTAAAAGTGAGAAATAACTTTTGGAATTTATGAGATACCATTTAGGGATCCGGATCTATATCTCATAACCTCTCCAAATACCCTAAACAAGTTTAACCACTGGTTTCAACTGTTAGCATTGCTAATAAAGTAAATACTAACCACTGGTCTACAGATCATCCTCACACAAGACTTCCCCTTTGAAATCACTGATGTCTTATACCATGAGTTTTCTCTCCAAGAAAGTTCTTTACTTTTAGATCTGATCATCAGAAAATCAAAAAGATTATCTAACCATCCTATATCCAAACATAGGATCCAATCTTCAACCATTTTCAAAAAATACTTCCTTCCATTTATTCTCCCTTTAAAAGAAATAGCAAAGTACCAAGGAATCGAATCCCTTTACTAGGTACATGTTTGGTAATTGTACCACTTTATCCGTTTTGTCATGATCGGCTTAAAAAGATTTTCTTTCAAAAACCGTTTAGAATAGCTTGACATGGATACAATGGTTCAAAAGGAAAAAAAAAGGCTCTCACAAACCAAAGATAGACATGCTTTTAAGTATAAGCAAACCCTAAGAGGGTTTTTTCCAAAAACTTGGAAAATATGGAGTCCCGCTCATCTGACTCCTCAGCCGACATAGACAGCTCAATCACATCTTGCTTCTCCATGGAGCCATCGAAGGAACCCAGAGGTGCCACTCGATATAGATCCCCCATCGCTCACTATCCACATGTTGTAGTGTTTTCTCAAGCGATATAGAGATATTCGGCTCGTTGTCTAGTAAGTGAATAGTCTCGGACTAGCATCTCCATAAAGCTCTAGGCTCACCTGTTAAAAGTGGCAATCATTATACAAATTAAAAGAAGGATCTTCTAGAAAGGAATGAAAGTGGAAGCTTCAATAATATCGCAAGTGACATAGATCAGTACCTACCAGCCAGCTTCTATGGTGTATAGATCTCCATTGAACGGACCAACTGAGTAGCTATATCTTGAAAAGGCTGAATTCATGAGGCATGTTGATCAGTGGTTTCCATATGTTGATTGATGCCCGCGCTCCATAGTACTAGTTTTTTATCACATATACAATTGCATGTTGTAACCATGCATAGTGTCTCAAAAAGTCATCACTTCTTATGGAATAGAAAACTAAAGCCTACAATCGATAAAGCTGATGTATTTGATCACTGGCATGATTGTTGAAAATACTTACTTCGTGGCTAGCTCAAGATACTAGCTCTTGTTGTGGCAAGGGGATTTGAATGAGAGAAGCACAAGGCTTCCTCCCATATCTTCCTTTGGAACCAGAGCGAAGAATGTCCTCAACAATGGTTCGCCACACAAGAACAATGTTCTCTAGACAATAGCCATTCTGATGTCAAAGCTGCTAAATTCGCTATGATCTACCTATCATCAAGTGTGACAACATCTTGGCTCAAGCTCTTGCCAACAATCATATCTTCCATGCAAGAAGCAATCATATTGAGGTTGCACACCATTTTTTAAGAGAAAAGGTTATTGGAGGAGAAATCAACTTGGAGCATAATGGATCATCATCATGTATTGCCGATCTCCTCACCAAACCATTGCTCAAGAGTGCCTTCATCATGTTTAGATCTAATGCATTAGCCGCTTTGTTTTAAACAAACCAAATTGATGGAGCCTCCATCTAAAATTATCCAAACCCATGTTTGTAATTGTCTTTAAGAGAATCTAGAGCAAAGCATAATGCAAACATAGCAGCATGTTTTTATCCTAGAAGTGACTACGGTTTACAGATAATAATAAAAGTGTGTCACATCACTCAATTGATCCATAGTAAACATCCATCTCATTGATTTTCTACATGACAAAACTTGCTAATTTGCCTTTTTATGTTCTAATAAATGTTGTGGATCGGATCTTCTTTTTTAAATTGCTTTGATATGTCCTAATAAATGTTGTGGATCAGATCTACTTTTGCCATTAATTTCAAACATCATTGAAGAATGTGTGCAAAACGCCTTACGCTGGGCCGACCACTTTTATGGAGCTCTGGAAGCGAGCGAAGGGCGATCATTGCGGACTTCTATTCTTTATGCCTGGGTTGGTGAGCATTTTGCTCAATATTGTTATCTCAAAAATCACTATCGCCCAGTCGTTTTACTTGCTTTGTCTTTTGTAGCACACAATCTGCTCTAAGACATTTTCCATAAAAAAGAATCCACAGAACAAAAAGAATAAGTCAAGATTCAAAAACTTTTTCATTAGTTTCTTCTTCATGAAAAGGAGACTTCACATATGTCCTC